>JAHZMT010003242.1:0-67429 GCA_027743785.1 Sinhomidia bicolor
TGGCTTGACTTGTCGTAATTGGAAAAAAATGTCGACAGCTCATTTTCAACCGTAATAATAAAATGCTACTCCAACAAACAACAGTCTGCTGACCCAATTTATTACTATTTTTTGTCTTTTTCTTCAAGTGAGAATGATAAATTCACCAAAATCTATATACCTACCTATGTATAAATATATATATTTATACATATGTTGCAAGTATGTAAAGCATTAAACTTACTACATGTTTTGTTCACCGAGTTGTTTCCCTACTTTTTTTTAGGTTATTGACCTTCTGAACACATCGAGAAAGCCGCTAGCTGTAAGATGGTCGAAAAAGTCGCGGGGCTTCTTTGTGGAAAATTTATTCATGGTGGAGTGCGAAGAGTTTGATGATCTTTTGGCCGTGTTAGAAGAAGGTAAAATAATAGTCAAGTTAATGCAAACTCATTATTTTTGTATGAGTCACTTATATTATGAACCTACTTAGAGGAGACGTTTTACTATTCGTGTTATGATTCTGAAATTAAGACATTATTAACTTAATAATTCATTAATGATATTCCACGCTCAACAATATAATTATTTAATTACAGTGTTGTTGTACGTGCCAGTAATAGGCATTTAAAACGTGATGAGCACAAATATATTATTATTATTTTTTAAACAACTTTCGATAGGTATGAGGAATCGGGCAGTTGGACGACATAATATGAACGAGTATTCCAGCAGAAGTCATACCATACTGACAGTTCACATAACATCTGAGCAAAAGGTTGACCCCCAAAAATTTACTTGCATTTATTTTTTCATTATTATTTTTCGACCTACAAAAGTAAATATTTATTTCAGTAGACTTGGGTAACTACCTTTTTTTTCTGGAATGTGTGCAAAATATATAAAATGCTTGTACCTAAATATGTATCAAATGTTCATCTTTTAGTTTATAATAATAATTAGTATGAAATATTTTTTGTTGATATACACCCACCACTTAGGTACTCATTAATAATAAGAATAAAAAAACAAAGCAAACAAACAGAAACGCACACATAAAGTAAACTTGGGTCTTTCCTAATTGTCCAGAGTTGTTTAATGAGTTGGGTGAATCTGAGTGATGAGATGATGATAACGTGTGTGTGTGTGTGTGTGTCTGTCTAATGTTAATATTAGTAGTACTTCTGCTCAGTATCAGATTGCCTGATGATAAGTGTGGATGTGAATTTTTATTTTGTACATTTTTACTTCTTTTCCTCGCTCTTTGTTTCTCTCCAGATCGCATGCATTTCACCGGCCAAGTCAAACATGAGCGAAACTCTGAATACTTTACGATATGCAGCTCGAGCAAAAAGGATTAAAACGAAACCGGTTGTAGTGATGGTTAGTGTGAATTTTGTTTTTAAAAAAAGTTTATTGAATAGTTGATGTTATTGTTTTCATTTTGTATAATGCCGAGAATTTGTTTGGGATTTAGGATCCTCGGGAGGCGCTGATCGTAAGTTTGAAACGCGAAGTGACCGCTCTCCGAGAAGAAAACATGCAGTTGAGGGAGTTTATTCAGGTGGGGAGACCAGCCACTGCAGACATAGAGACTTGGCAGAAAAATCCGGTAATGTCGTCAAACGGCACGCTAGAAATTTTGCCGGATGGTGTGGACAAGGAGAAATTAGAACAAATGGAGCCAACTCAGCTGATAGAAACGGTGATGAAGTTCCTTTCTGAGAATGCCGCACTTAGACAGGAGAACTGGGAACTAATTGCGGTTCGAGATCTCCTAATACGTGATCAGGAGCTCGTTTGTAGAGAAAACGAGCGGCTCTTGCGGAAGCTTGAGGACGTCAACAATGTCTGCTGTCGATCTCCCATTGCCCCGGTGCGATTGTCCTACTCTGCAGATAAACTTAACAAGTCACATTCAGATGATGAGATAGCCACTTCCGGTGGGAGAAGAGCGGAAGACGAGAATTGGGGATATGATTCTACTGGAACTAATAAAGTATGCTTTTTCATAAGTTTGTCCGTGGAGTCTACTTCATTTACAAGTATTCATTTACTTAACTGTTGCATTTTATTCCCATTTCTTGGCATTATCAATTTTAGGAAAAGGCTGAATCTCCCAACTCGGCACAGCAAATACCCGATTCTATAAGCAAAGAGCTTGAAAAAAGAAGAATTGGAAAGAGGCAAGTTTTGATGTCCAATCCACCCATGAGCAATTAATATAGCATTATTACATATTACATAGTAGTAGTGTCTTCTTGATAACCGATTACTTTTTGTTGTATATTTTTTTTTACAAAAATGCAGTGGACGAAACAATATTTCGGAATCCTATAAGAATCACAAACGTAACAATTCCTGGGATAAAGTTGGTTCTAGAGATAGTTCTGGTGGCTCGTTAAAATCTGCTGGCTCCAGTGACTCCTTGCCAACTGTACAAGGAAAACGTGTAGTACCTAAGTATGTTGCAAAAATTTAAACCTTCCTTTGACATTTTCTTCATTCGTACGTACATTTGCGCTCTCACATCAACAGCACTCTTTACTGCTAGCTCTAAGCTCTAGTGTCCAATTAGAATAATAATTTAATAATTTCACGGGCCCGACTAGACGACACAAGATGATTAAGCGCAATCAGGCCGTAATGCTTTTTCGCTGTAGTAGGTTGGTAGTAGCAGTAGTCCCCCAACTTACAATGATGCATGCTCGAAGCAAAGAATTTAAAAAAAAAACAATATTTCGTTATCACAGCTTATTATTATGAAGTAATTTTATTGACCTTTAAGCTTCTTATGCATGTAGCCTTTTAATTCCTTTTAGCGAATCCGCGAATATTTCATTTTAAAGTTTAAATGGTCGATTGATACATAATAGTTCATTTATCCACATGAGACAATTTTAACATTACTTTAAACTGCATGTCAAATTGTTTTTAAAAAAAATAATAATAGTTCATGTAGATAATACGTAGTTGTTAGTTATGACTCTGTTCCACAAACAGTTTCCAAACAGTAACTTGCATGTGTCTTTTTTCTTGTTTCTTTCCTTCATATATATTCTTTATCACGTAACTTCTTAATTTGGACGGATCGTGTCGCGTGTGCATGATGATGTTAATATAAAAAAGTTCAAGCTTGCCAACACCCCGGAACCGTAGTCAGCACAGTGTATCGCCTACTAGTAACAAAGGTATGCGCAATTTCAATTACATAGCAACTTCACCTCTTAAAAATATGCATGATTTGGCCAGCGACTTCATGGAGAAAAAAATCGTTTAAATCTGAACACAAATTAAAGTTGCTTCATATTGCTATTTGCAACGTCTATATAATACTGTACTTTTTATAGCTCTCTCAATCTGAACTCACTTTGCAAAAAGTCGCCACCACACCTTTGGCAACATGATTATTGCACAGGTGTAAAAATATAAACAAGCTATTGTGAACCGTGTAAAATGGCCAATTTTCTGTTGTTTGCAGGGAGAAAAAATCTAGTGGTTTAAACTAGTCCGTCCACGTAATCGACCAACAACAAGTTTCACTCGTTCCGAAGATCGTTCGTACTATTACTCTATGATATGATGACGACACACAATATTATATGATTTACAACAAAACAACATATCACATTATTATTATTATTATTATCAAAATATTATTACTGAATTAAAAGGATTTCTAGAGAGTATGTATGGTTGTTGTGCATACGATTGGAAACTAAAATTTTAACAGTGATTCCGACAATTTGTTTAAAAAAATATACTATTAGAAGTTATAGGAGCTGTGCTCAATAAAAAGAATGTTTAATTTTGACTGAATAAAAATTATTAAATTTCAAGCCTGTGCCAGCTTTATTTATTTACTCATAAAGCAAGGAGAGATCCTTAGAAATTCAAAGGCATTGTTAACAACCACCAAAATTGCAGACTCTGCATAAGTCAGTTTGGTAGTCATGTTGGTAGGCCATGTGAACAAAAAAAAGTTCAAGCATTTTATCGAAATTCCAGAATCCTCCAATATTCGCCACAATATCGCCTTACTGATTTGTAATTATTGCTGATCATTATGGAAAATTATGCAAGTCTATGCGCCCGTGATCATTGACACTGAAATGCGAAAACGGTCAAGTTCAAGATGCGAAATAAAAAGAGACTCCGGCACAACAGCAATTTTATGCGTATTTTCAAGGATTCAAAATCCATATTTTTGTATTATAACTTTCTGGCAAATCACAGTAAATCTTATTTACAAAGTCTACTAACAATTAAATAATTATTTTTTCTTTCCATTTGCACGTAACTTGATCTGTAACTTTCATGAAATTGAAATATTTTTTTTAAAAAGAAATATCTTCATCATCCTCCTCCTCCTCCCCACAGTATCCATAGTAATCATAATAATATGTATGTAACATGTAGGGTCGTACGTTGTAATAACTAATAATAACAGCTAAAATCTGCTGAAGGTTAACATGCAGAGAATAGTAGATTTTTTTTGTCCACGTAAAATTTGTTCAACTTAACTTTAATTGTATTGGAACGTTCTTTTTCATGGGATCTTATATTTTTTTGTATAATATATTTTGTTTCGTACTCTAAACCTACTTGTATCAGTAAATAAATCATCAAGGTAGTAGTAATTAGATTGTATAATAGAATTATATTTTTTTTCATATAATAAAGGGTTGTGTCTTTATGATTGGTGTAAGCTTGAAAACTTACGTTGTAGTTTTTTACGTACTCCATATAACATACCTATTTGTTGTATCCCTAGTAATATTCACATTTGTCGTTATAGTAACATTATCAGTATCATTATAATTAGGTAATAATAGTACACAGTAAAGTACAGTAGCGGATAGTAGTAACAGCAAATATATTTGTAGTAATAGTAACAATCAAAGAGTAATGTGTCTTAGCCAACTATTTATCATTTATTTAAGACCTTATCATGTAAGTCAGTAAGCTTTCAAAATACATCGTCATCTTACAATGTAATCGGTATCGGTACACTCTATTGGTATTTACAGTAGTAATAATAGTAATATTAATAATAATAACATCTTCATTGTTTGTAGTAATCATAGTAACATGTTCACATATTCATATACATGTATATGGTATGTATATACTTATTTATCATATTAATAGCTAGCACAGCGTGATAACAATTTGTTGTGCGATTGTCTGCTAGTCGATAGTGAAACACTTTTTAACGTACATCTAAATTACACGTATTTTTAACATATTTTTATCATAAAATTTAACACATTACATCCTAGCACATATTATATAATATTGTATAACAGTTTAACTTACGAACTACTCAATTATATAGTAATTTGTCTTAAACACTTACAAGTAAATTCAGAAATGGCGATGATATATATTGATTGATTATGATTATCAGAGGAGTAGTATAATGTATAATATTTAGACATACAGTATATATGTATGTATGTAGTAATAATAGGTAATGTATATATAAATTGTTGTTGTTACAATACTTCACAAAAGATAGTTTTTTTTAAACATTCTTAATTTCATTTACAATTATTAGCCTTACACATTAGCACAAAATAATAATAGTATATGTATAAAGTTTGCTGACATTTTGTTTAAAATAGAAAAAGATAACATTTAGAATGTTGTGTATATAATAATAATGGAAATATTTGAAGGATCCCTAACCAAAAAGTAAAATCCTTTTTCTATTTCATTAATTTTTTGAAGCCTGTGTTTTTTTCTTTTGAAAATTCACTCGTCAGAGTTTTCAGAAGTTTTCAATAACTTTTCCGGGAAAAACTTTGAATTTTTTAAAAAGTGTCATTTATCAAAAGGAAATGACACGTTATGTTCGGAAAATTCATTGAAAACTTTTGAAAACTCTGGGGCGTGAATTTTCAGGAGAAAAAAACACAATCTCCGAAAAAAATAGTAAAACACAAGAGAATTATGCTTGTTGGTTATGGATCAAAAAATGATTGCCTATGGTAATACACTACAAACATATATATATGTTGATATTTATAGTAATTTTTAACTGCATCACATAAAGTATGACTATATTAAGGTATATATAGTTTTTGACGTTTCCTGAAAATAGTACACACGTGAGTCATGTAACAACTAGCATCGACGAAGAACGTATTACCAACAACCTAATAATAATAATAATAATAATAGTAATATAGATTGATTCTTCTCTCAGAGGGTAGGTCAAAGGTCAGTTCCGTAGTACAAACTCAACAACGTTCTCTTCTGAGAAGCAAGAGAAAATATTCATACTTTTTGTTTTGAAGAAAAACTGGTCGTTATAGTTACTTGTTTGTTTAAAAAGAAATTTAAAGCTGTACATACTGACAGCGAGAAGAAATGACTACTAGTAAGTATGAACATGCTATATACCTATATGTCTACTTATAAGAATGAAACATGTACTATTATGACAAGATCCTACCATAAATAATAATAATAATAATAGTAAAAATAACTATATTATTGTTGACTGTAATAATGATAATTATTACGTGTAGTTTGTGTTACCGTATTATGAAATTGTTATTTTAGATAAGTCGTGAGAGTCAATGTTTTAAGGAAAGATTGTGTTTACTTGATAGTGATTGTGTGAGGCGATGATCAAAACTAAAATAAGTGTATTCTTTTTTTATACTCTACAAGAAAAAATAAAACATACTGCGGGATGGAACTTCAAGAAAAGAGAAAATTTCAAGAAAGAGAGAGAGAGAGAGAGAGAGAGAGACAAAGAAAATACTACCTGATACATTATTCCAGCCTAGTTGTGTTTTGTGGTGACGACGGTGAGATGATAACATTTTTTTTGTTTTTAAATATCGTGCAAAGAGATAGTACAAGAAGTGTGATTTTAAAATCTCTTTTCTAGAACAAGCTGAACCAGCTCTTTGAAAACTAAGAAGAATGGAATTTCAGTATTTTTTTCAGAGGAAACTTTCTTTTCACTGTGTGTGTGTGTGTGTGTTCCAGTTAAAAGAAGTATATCGAGTAGGTAGTTGTAATAATTTTTTTATCGGCTTTCACTAAAGTAGCAAAAAACTTGCTTGTCAGACGTAAAAGATTTCTAATCCCTGATATAATCTCAATCAATGAACGTTGACCGAGAGAGACTTTCCACTTGACCGTGAGCTATTTTTTGTAATTAGGAAAGCTAGTTTCGTTTTTAAGCATTATATTGATTATAGATGATTAAGTATGATTTTTAAAAAGTGTTCTTTAGTTAACGGCGTAGTAGTAGAGTAGTAGTTGTAGTAGTAGTAGTAGTAGTAAGAGTTGTTGTATTACATATTAGTACTTTTTTTGCTATTGGTAAATTGACAAGAGAGAAAGTAGTATTGTTGCTGTTGTTGTTGTTTATTAGTGCATAGAACTTATGGATGAAGTAATCATTTGTAAAGTATTTTTATATTGTCAAATTGAAAGGAAATATTATACTCAAATTATAGATACGACGATGTAACTACGTTGCGTAGCCAACTTTGGTGATTCTTACCTACATATTATGATAGTTAGAGAGTAAGGAAGAAGTTGAAGAAAACAATATCACGGACGTGGTTTTACTTTCTAGCAACTCATATGTAAATATTTATTAAAATGTTTGTCACAGTAGTACACACGTTGTATTATATACATAATCTATATATTATGCATTATCTCCATGCATTGAGCGTAAAGATCTGCCCGCACCAAGTTGCTGAAAACAATTTTTAGAAGAGTCATTTTAACGAGAGAGAGAGAGAAAGAAAACGGAACAATCAACTGCTGCATGCTGTTCAGAAAGGATCGTTAACTAACTTGGGATTTCTCTGATATGAATTAAATTAAAAACATCTGAAACGCTCATTTTATGCATAATAATAATAATAATTACACCTTTGTTGGTTTATTATTGTCAGAGAAAAAAATTCGTTGTTACTGTTTTCCCTCTACTTATGAAACGGATGTAATTAAGATTCTCAATCATTCTCCCTCACACACTAGCACTTTTGTAGTGGTTAGTTGGTATTGAATAAAACTGGGAAAATAAAAAGAGGGTAGCGAAACTGGAGGAAAATCTGGTTCTAAGAATATCTTTGAAAATATTTAATAATCTCCGAGGTTCCACCAGCAATGTCGGGTTAACTCTTAAATTGACTAGGCGCACAAACGTAATTAATCGTGATTTTTTCTATTTCTCAACTGTCATTCTTTGCAGTTTGTCGTACACGCGTTTCCATATTTCGAAAACTACAACTGAAACAAAAAAACACTCGAGTCATTTGCACGTGAAATTAGTTTTAAAATAAAAAAGAGAAAATATCAATCGCCATTACTAAATCAATATGTTAATAATCATTACAACGGCTTTTACAGGCATGCCTTATCAAATTTACTTATTATGTTGGTATTTTTAAAAAAAAAATCTTTCATATCTTTAGCATACTTTTTTTAAGACCTTGCAAATTTGGATAGGATACTGACATGTTTTGTATTATGAAATGTTGACTCACTTTTTGGCATTTAAAAATTATCTTTGTTTTTTTCTTTGCTATGATTTTTTTGACATGTCTGACTGGCATTTGACCATAAATTTTTTTATCTCCAGTTCAGTCAGACCAGAACAAATGCATAGTTTTTAGTAGTAAAAACAATTAGTATTATTTGTATTGAAGATAATCCTTGTAATTATTGTAATAAATATTGAATATTCATTTTGTTGAAAATTACTTCAAAAAACGAGTTAACAGATAAAATGAACGCAAGTCTCTGGCGATGTGAATATTTTAAAAATAAAAAAGACAACAGAAATTTCAATACTGTTTGCTTGAGTATAATAATAATAATAATCATAATATATGCACTTGGCATATATTCGAGTTGAACTAAATCGATGTTTTCAATTAATATTAATTTTTTTTCTTCTCTCTGTAGATAGATGGCAGTAATTACGTTTTGCATTAAAACACAAGAATGGAAAGCATGCCCTGAGGTGTAAAAGTTGTGAATAGACTAATAATAATTGAAACACCAAAAGCATTTCATTTATGATCAGCGCAGTCTGAGGTAAAAACTCACATGTGCCTAGTCATTCTAACAATTTTTTTGTCCACATAATTTCAACAATTACTTTATTTAAATAAAACAATTAGGAGTAGCAGAGGTCTTTCGTCGTACAAAGAAAGTATCGTCGCTACGACGACAGTCTTTGAAGCCTACTTGAGTAAATACAGAATCCCAACTAATAACCACAGAGAAACTGCAAGTATTTCAAATTGCACATGGCAAAGTCATTGACTCAGTTCACGATGAGGCGCTAGAGAGCTCTCGTATATTCTTTTGACTGTGTAGTGGCTTTCTTGGTGAAAGTTGTTTTGCGGAGGGAAAAATGACATACCTCTCACTATCTAAACACATATTTTGTGATCTTACTGCTGATGGACAAAAAAATTGACAGTGTTCCGTGTTGTTTAAATATTTTAGTCTATCATGTAAACTTGTTTCGCCCTTTCCGAAGCACGTATAAAGGAAGATTAGAAACATTGGGGAAGAGAGCTTCATATGCGATTTCTAACTCAATTATTTTTTTTGTGTGTGTGGACGTAACGCACTGCAGTAACAAAAATAGTTTTAAAACCAAAGCCAATAACTGACTGTTTTAAAAAAAATACAGCAATAGAACAATTAATGACAATTGGCTAAAAATTATGACGATACGGAATTGGTATTACTAATAATTGTAATAATAATAATAATAATAATGATGAATAGACTAAATGTTAGAAGAGTAAAGTAAGTAGTACATTATAGATTGTGGTAGTAGTAAATATGTAGAGATCTTATTGATTTTTTAAATATATATCAGAACACGTTCACTGGACCGAGAAGAACAAAATATATATTTATATATATTTAGTTATGATTTCATGTCGTTTTCTGGATATTATAGGTATTTAACTATCATTTTGAATAATAATTAAAAGTACGATTAAATACGTTGTTAAATATAAAACTGTATGTTTTTGTTTCCGTTAACGTTGAAACTTATTTTTTTTTGGTTGCCAACAGATTATATATATTTTTTTGTTAAAATGTCATTATATTCTCTTATCAAGTTTGTGGTGGTATTGGTAATTGTATATATATATATATATGCATATATTTAACTGCAGTGTTTAATTAGATAGTATTAATTAAATAACTATTATGGATGCTTTTTGGCATGATGACCGGTGTGTCCTTTACAAACTTTTTTTTTATTTTGGGTCGACATTCTTTTAAAAATTCAAAAGCCATTCTTCAGAGAAATACAACTTTGCAATGGTAGTAATAATATGTATGTATATTGATTGTTGACCTTTTTTTAAACACTTACTACTATTCAAGAGACATTTACCAATTTAAAAAATCATTTTTTAAAACTTTTTGTACTTTAAGGAAAACAATGGGAACCTGGGATCAACGTAATAATTATCAAGAAAAAAAACAAGGAGGTATCATGGTTTATTCGAAATCTAAACATGATGTTGTTTTCTTTTGTAATAATATCTTTTTCAACACACCTTTCTTAAATATTTTTTTGTCAGTCAAGTGCTCAAAAACGAAAAAAAAATATTGTGAATAGTTGAATAGTAGACTATATAAATATTTGAAAAGGTTCAACTATATACACTCTTGTCGTCTAAAAAAATTAATTTCTGTTTTTTTTCATATATAGAATAATAATATGTAACGTTTACGTATTATGGATGTAGTGATTATGCATAGATTGTTTCTACCACAGTGTCCTCATACATTTTTTTAAAAATACCAGACAACAAAAAATTTCGCACATTCTTCACAAAAGCCGGTCGACGAGGATGACATTATTATTAGCAAGCGGTGAAAAGATGAAAAACTGAAAAATATCGAGATTGATTGATGATATCTTACATCTATAAAAACGGCAACGTTTGATAACCTCAAGATGAAAAGATGAGTAACTTGTGTCTGTATACCTACATAATAATAATAATACATGTACCTAACTATACTACGCACTCGTAATGAGAAAGAAGCAAACATGTTGCGAAAAGGTGAAACACTCAAATGGGTACACACACTTTCAAAGACTATAAAGTGAGTTTGACAAGAATCTTTAATAATTAATATCATCATGTTGTAGTATCAAATAGATAAAAACTTGATGATTAAAAGGTGAATAATCCTCAACGTCTTTAATAAACCGAACACCACCACCATTTGACCTGTTCATTCGCTCTAAATATATATATATATATATATATAAATATACATATATATTTTTTTCTACAAAAAACATTCTGGCTTCTTTAGTAAGTTTCTATATAATTTTCTATTTTTTTGCCTCTTCTGACCATGAACACCTTCATTACAAGAACCGCATTTGTTGCAATTTAGTTTAAAAGACTTGCTTCTTTTCAGTGCTTTGTTACATTTTTTTAGAGTTGTTGTTTTTTTATAAGGAAAAATACTCAAGATATTACTATGTGTATATACTTATACTGCACAATATGTATGTATAGTTCTTCGAGGAATTTAAATTTTTATTTTCAAGTAAACTCTGCAAAATTCTGGGAGGAGAATTCAACACGAACTTAAATGATCATGCACCATTGAATTCATCAGCAAACCTGACATGGTTGTTGCTAATGAAGTCTGGGTGTGATAAGAACGCCTTCGTGTAGAGAGTTTGTAGAATTGTGCAGATTACTCGTGTGTGTTACGTACTCAAATTAAAATTTCTGAAGAAGCTGTGTGCTGCAAGAAGAAGACGAAGAGCAGAGTGTTGTTTCCAGTGATAAATTGGGTACAGTTCCTGGTGAATATTTTGCAAAACGTATTTTTTGTGCATTACATTCGGCAACGCATTCAACAATGCGAATTGCATGCTCAACTTTGTTTATTTTTATTTTTTGAATGGTTTGATGTTGACAACAAGGATGATGTCGTGCAGCGACCTACGATATAAAACCTAAGTTCTGAGCCCTGGACAGGACCATCGACCATAAAAAGACATGGGCGGCGTTGTGTGTATAGATATATTTATGTATTTTTTTAAAAACTCACATAAACCAACAAGATTTTTGTATTTTCTTACGCTTTCTTGTATAAGGTAATTTTTTATATAATAGTTAATGATAGATTTATATAATCAGACGTTAATCTCACAGCCCAAATCTTTTAAAGATAAGATCCTTTCCTTTGGACAAAATGGATCCCTCACCGCCTTCGGCTCCAGCTGCGCCTCCTCCTCCGATCGTGTGGGTTAAATCGGAGAACTTTTGCATTAGGTTGCCGGGCGCATCTGTAAGCACGCCGGGTAGTTTGCTGGTTAATGTGTTGGCACTTATTCCAGTTGTATTAGCGGTACTCGTCACAGTCGACGTAACTTTGGGATCGTCTGCTGAACTATGTGGAATATCTGAAGGCTCTGCGACAGGACTGAACTCAGGCAAAACAGCAGGCACGCCCCGACCGGGTTGACGCTGTTGATGAGGCTTCTCATCGGAAGGATGGCCAGGGGGATTCGCACCGGAAGACGCTGATGAACTTGGACCTCCACGACCTCGACCTCTACCACCTCTCGGGTCCGCTTGACCGTCGTAGTGGTTCCTCAACTGTGAACAAATTTAGCACACAAGTTTTCCATTTTCAATTGACTGTTGATGCCTCCTCCCCATTTCATATACTTTTTTGCTTCTGTCTTTTCTTTTTGTCTTTTTTAGTTTTTTCTAATCTTTCCAATGCATGCTACCAAGTGCTGAGAGCAGAGAAAAGTGGCGCATTGTGTGGAACTACTCGAAAAAATATACTCGACAGAACGTAACGTTTGCTATATTTATTTGTTATGTACAATTCTGTCCTGAACTTCGATCCATTCTACTCACAAGCAAGCGAGCGGCTCAAAGTGTCCCAAAGCTATCCGCCTCATACTCGGAACAGACCTTCATCAATACACTCTGAATTGCTTTGCAAAATTTTACTGCTCAACACCCAACCAATAAAAAGTTATTTATCGAAACAATTTGTAAATTTAATGTAAGGTGTGTCCTACTATTATGTGTGTAAATTTAATTTTGAAATTCCAAATTTCGTACCAAACTGAAAATCTATATTCATGCTAGCTGGAGTATGGATAGTCCGAAAAGAATTAGTTAGAAATTTAAAAAACCCGAAACCACAAAGAAATAAGACTGACACATATTGAGCTAAAAAATCTGCATTTTGTAGCAACTAAAGCAGGGAAAATTTGGAAAAAACAAGAAATCAGCTTCCGGGTATTTGAAAAAACCCGGGTAACTTCAACCATATAAAGAAGTAAATTTTCTGTGTTGAGCCAAAATCTGTTTTAAAGTGAGGAGAATATGGTAAATAGAATTCAGTCTTCCCGGTAATTAGAAAACCTAAGCAGCATTTAGTTACATATTACATAGCTTATTTCGAAGTTATCTGGATTTTAAAAAAATACTCGGAAGCCGATATTCTAATTTTACTCTCTACCTGGAATAGTAGAAAATACAGATTTTAGTTCAATATGCATCAGTCTACTTCTTTGTTGTCGAAGTTTTCCGGGTTTTTTAAATGTCTAGAAGCTGAATTTCTTAATTTTTCCAGATTCTCCATACTCCAGTTAGTATAAATACGGATTTTCAGTTCGGTACGCAATTTGGAATTCTAAAATTAAATTTACACACATACATGTTTGCTCTTATATTAGTTGGACATACCTTAGTTAACATTTGCAAATTGTTTCACTGAATAACTTTCTATTGGTTGAGCGTTGACCAGTAAAATTTTGCATACCGATTCAGAGTGCATTGATGAAGGTCTGTTCCGAGTTTGAAGCCGATAGCTTTGGGACACTTTGAGCCGCTTGCATTGTCAGTTACTTGCCAAATAGATAGGCACTGTGTCCATCAAAAACCATCTTAAAATCAAACGTTACACTAAATGTTTTTTAATTTTTAAAAAAATAGATCGAATTTCACGTTTATTTTTCGGCAAGTCCGCACTAGCACTACATGAAATTAATTAACGATATTAATTTTGAGTGCCGATATTAATTGTTTCCAGTAATAAAAAATCTTGACTATAATGTAAAAAATTGCCTATAAAATTTTTTTCTGCTTGTAGTGCTCGTTAAAAAGTGTCTAGTAAGTAAATAATTAGTCGATAACTACAAAAATATTTACAAAATTCTATTGTAAAAGCAAGTATTATTATTGACAAACAACTAACTGGTGGGAGCTTTCAGTTTATAAATATCCTTTTAGCCCCTTCTCCTTATCATATCTAAAAAAACATACTTGAAATATTAAATTCATAAAATATTACGCTGATATTGAAAAAATAAAACAAACGTGTAGATTAAAGCAGAAGAAGAGGAAGAAGAAGAAGATAATAAATTCTATTATTTTTACACTTCTTTTTTTCTATTAAAAAACAATCGGCACTCTTCACTACGCATTGTATTTGTTTTAAATATTATTTTTTATTGTGCTGCGCATCCAAACAGTAAACGAAGCTTGTATTGTTATTATTATTATTATTATTAGAGTTACTATTGTTGTTAAATAATGAGTAGGAAACAAACGAAAAAAATCAAATTAAAAAACCTATTGAGCATTTTGTAAATCGCTTTTCTCTATACATTATATACAGCTCTACAACTGACGATACTCTATATATATATATATAGGAATTTGTTAGTAGTAGTATTTTTCTGATATTTTTGAGAGTCGCATCATCTCTGCTGTATATATACTACAGTAAGTAAAATTGTGTTTTTTTTTAGAAAATAACAATGTGACAACGAGACAGAGAGAGAGAGACAAAAGAGCTCTCTCTTAGCAGCATGCATTGGCAAAATATTGTTATATTATTATTGTTGTAATTATTATTATTTTGTCAGAATATATAAGATCATATATATTATGTACACTATAATAATATGGATTATGGCGTGACGAGAAAAAAATGTATAATAATATACGGGTTTCTTCTTATGTCATCAGAATGGGTTATTCATTCTCGACTCGTGGTGAAGTATATTATTATTATTCTTTTTTTTGGATATCAATTATCATATTTTGTTTTAAAAAAAAGACCAGTTTGGAAATATATATATATATGTATATGTATGTATATATACATAGATATATATATAATATACATATTATATATAGAGAGAGTACTTTGATAGTTATGTTACAAGTCCTAGCCGAAAAAATAAAACAAGAAGTCCAAGTCTACGAAACAACGGAAGACTATTAAAGTCGACATTTTTACCAACCTACAATTCCGAACAACATTTTACATATTTATTATTACATAGTTAAAGCCCTCTTTTCTACGGCTCCTTTTTCATATATAGATATAGATATTTAAAACAAAAAAAAACAATAATCATAAAGATAGATAGAGAGAGAGAGAGAGACCAAACAACATCATACGTCACTGTCCCATTTCTTTTGGAAGAAATAAGAATTAAAAATTGTCATTGAAAATAATGATAACGAACAACACGGAACCAGTAAATCCCACTAAAGTCAAAGAACAGGGTTTCGCAAGATTTTATTGTTATTTTTTTTCTTCAGAATTTTATCAACACGGATAACAAATAGGATAATTATTATTATTAATACTCAAATCTGTATATTTGGCACATTTTATTCCAACGACTCAAAATAGGTGGGTAGTTGTGAAAAATCTAATCGTCTACTTGGACTTTTGGATAAAAAGAGTTTGTACTATTGTTTTAAAAAAAGTGAGAATGAATGTTTATATTGTGTACGTAGTCAACATTGTTGTTATTATAATTGTGCAAAAGGGTATATTAATTGTAATTAATCTAGTAACATGATGCATGTTAGTGAGGTCATAAACTTGTAAAACTTTAAAATAGAATAATAATTATATAGGTAGGTATTTTAGTTGTAAATATTGTTGCTACTTGTATATCGTAGTAGGCAGCAGTGAAAAGCAGTCAAATGGTGATATATTATCTATGTATGTATATATTATTGTTAACGTTATTTATTGTTTTTTTTTTAATTTTGGTTTTCGAAGCTTCACACTAACGACCCCATCCAAAATCCTGAAGTTGTATTGTCTACGAAGAAGAAGGATAACCGCTGAAACTCACAATGACAACTTGTCGTCATCGACAGTTAAACTGTTCAATTCACTCTGCCCTGTCCATTGACTAAAATTGTGAATTTACTGATCCCACTACAAGACCAAATTAAATTGTCCATTGGATATTTTTGTATATGTTTTCTTCACTTTTTTTGTCTATAGAAAAAAAACTCCCAATGATTTGTATATATGCAACAATAACATAACAGCATTGTATATAATGTAACGTCCGTCTTTTTTTTGGCAGTGCTGTGCCGTAACAACAAAACATTGAAATTAAAAACCACATTGAACAAAAGTATGTACATTTTACCTACATAGTTTTACAACTGTTTTACTGTACGACAGACATCATCACTCATTCAACTGAACAGAAGAAGGACGACCATCTGTACACGTGCGAAATTATAACTTTGTTCTAAAAAAAAAATAATACCTACTACTGTATATAGACTATAGACTATGAACTAGTTGTAAAAAAAATACGTACATTATCATTATTATCTTCTATCTACGCTACATAATATGTACATATATACAGGCTACAAATAAAACAATCAATACATCATGTATTTATCAATTACCAATTATTACCGTTGACATTCTACATACAGACAGACACTACACAAAAACTACTACTCGAAATTCACTGGGGACGTGGGTGGCATATGGCGTGGCAGAGTGTGACGATCGATATTCCAGGTATTGTCATTTTACCACAAGAAAACAATAGTAATGGAAGTGAATAGAGATTCTACAATTGAATTTGTTGTTGTGGGAAGAGAAAGCTAGTTTGTTCTGACAAGATCAGGAATATCACTCGACGACGAGAGTGTAAAAGTACACACTGACATATTTGCATACACATACATACATACAAACATACATACATGGATGCAGAGAACACGTTTTCAAGGGCAGCAGGATCAGTTAGGTGAAGGTTCGAAGAGACCTTTTGGCGACAGCAACAATTAAAGCTTGTATGCATAATATAATTAGATAGAGAGAGAGAGAGAGAGAAAGAGAGACAAGCTGATACAGACTGAAAAACACCACAGCAGCAGCAGCAGCATAATATTATTTTTATAGATAGATTTCGTGTTTTGTACCACAAACAGAAGCAAACGATTAGAAAGAAAGAGAGTGAAAACAAGGGTAAAAAAATAATTTAATAATGAAGCTGTCCATTTATTTATTCTTTTGTTGAAGAAAAAGAAAAAGAAGAATTAAAACTGAAAATTAGGGCTACAGCCTTTTTTGTTCGTAAAAAATAAGTAGAGAGAGAGAGAGAGAGAGAGAGAGAGTGCGCTTGAGGAAGCAGCTATTCAAAATGGGAAGCGTTTGTGGAAAGAGTTTCAACTTACCTCCGAGTGTTCGAGAGGATAAGAGGCGTCTAGAATAGCAGCAGCGTACAGAGAGAGAATCATAAAAAAGACAGAATTTTGTTCAGAGAGAGGAGCACAACATCAATCAGGGAATAGTGCAATGAACAAGCCATGAGATTTTAAGAGTCTCTAGAGGTTGGCAGTGCTTCCCAAAAAGTTGACCCACTCCAGGCGAATAAAGACGAAGCACACCGCAAATTTTTTTGAGACATCGAAGGCACATCAAGATATATATATATATATTTATATAGATATATAATGTATAATGATAATAATAATAATAATAATAAATTAATGATAATAATAATAATTAAGAGAGAAAAAGAGAGAAACAGGTGAGACGACACATCCACACTTTTTCTGTGCGATATTAAAACATAGGCACCCAACCAAAGTCCTCCAACGAGTTATTTCACACCATGGCTATATTTTTTATCACAAGTGTAAAGCGTCACACACTTAAAAGCTATTGTAGAGGAGGCGGAGAAGAGACAAATTCATTTTTACATTTAGAAAAATCACTCATTAGCATTAAACGATTGTTAATGAAACCAAGGGGAACACGGAAACTTTCATGGAAGAAGAAGGCAACTACACAGGGATGGAAACGGAGTGAGTGCTGGAATACATCCAGAATTACACATTGGTGGACACCATACGTCTACCAATTAGCTAGCTGCCTTCTTCCATGTGAAAATTTCAGATTGAAAATTAGAAAGACAATTAATTAGTAACATGGCACACATGAAATAATTACACACTGGATTGGAAAAAAGTTTTATGTACAAGTTTGGTGGTTTGGTTTTTGTAAAACAAAATATTAAAATTAGGGCGAATGCAAGTGAACAATATATATATATATATATATATTTACAAAAAGAACATTAAAGATTTGAAGGTGTATTTTTGTGAAAGGTGCCACGATGTGAAATAAATCGAAACAAGACTACACCCATTCCTCAATTATCTGTTTTTCGTCCGTACGTACCAAGAAAATAAAATAAAGTTGTATAAAAGAAATGAAGGTACAAAGGTACAAGTACCATTAGTCACAGGGGATTGGGAAAATCACATACTCAAAGGCTTGGTGAGGAAATATGTATATATGAGAAAAAAATATATATATTTAGTTGTGGGGATTAACATACATATATATATAGTATATATATATAATATAGTATATAAGATACAAAATAAATAATAGAAAAAATATAATAATATTTATATATATATATATATAATTGATAATATATAGATGAGATACATAATAGTAATAATAGTAATAATAATAATGGTAATAATAATAATGATAATAATGATGGTAATGATAATGATAATAATAATTTTTATATGAGAGCAAAAAAAGAGTATTTTCTTCTCCTGAAATCATCAGTCCTAATAAATAAACTGCACTGCGACTTTCTGTTTTTACATCATTATCAAAATATAAGTTGTTACCATGATTTGTACAAGTTTTTAGTGGAAAATCTGTTCTCGTAATTTTTTCCTACCTTTCCGTGCACCTCGCTCGTCTCTCGGATGTGGTGGACCATGACCTCCAGCGGCACCTTCTCTTGGTGGGGGTGGGGGTCCTCGAGCTCCAGGACCGGGGGGTCGTCGATGGTCAGGTGGACCCAGATGTGGTGGCATAGGCCTCCTTCCTCCGCGAGCTCCTCCCTCGTAATCAGGTGGAGCTTCTGTCAGAAAGTTGGACGGTACTAACCCACGTACACCATTTAACTCACCCATGTAAAAACCATCGTCATCCATATCCCCGTATACGTATATTATATCGCCTGTTACGAAGGATAGCTCCACCTGAAACCATACCCGTTAGCAGAAACAATTTAAAAATAAGTAAAGCGCGCACTTGTTTTAGAAAAGGGTTAAAGAACCTTTGCACCAACAAACTCTGTACTGCAATTTGAAACCCGACGATGCGGGAATGCAAATACCTCTGAATCAACGTTGGGTGAAAGTTCTTGTGGATCGTAGTCATACAAAGCGACCATTTTCTTTACAGGCATGTTGGCATAAATATCTCCCCATCTGTCTCTTCCCATTGCTCGTCTTTCTCGGCCACTAACTAGAGGTTCTCCTCCTTCCTGCTTTAAAAAGTATTCTCGACATTAAGGAAAACTAACCATATTTCAAGTGTGGTAGAAAACATAAAACGTCAACATGAAAACTCAAAGTACATTTAAAAACTCCTGTGCCATTCTTTCGTCGTCTGCGGGAATTTCAGAAACCATATTGCATGGAACGTAGCCTCTTCTACCGTTTGCTTCGCCCCAATAAAAACCATCCGCGTCCTTCTCTCCGTAAATCTGCAGAAAAATTATTGAAAGTCAGTTACTCATCATAACTAACCACACGTCGACAAACACGTTTAAAAAAACACGTGATCGTTCACCTTAATTGTTTGTCCTTCTCTAAATGGGAGCTCTTCCTCACAAGCATCAGGATTTGGTGACATTGACTGAGGGTCGTAATCAAATAACGCAACAAAAAGACGATGACGAACTTCTGTGGGCCTGCCAGGCCTTGGCGGCCGCCCTCCACGTGCATAAAAGTCGTCCATGGGAGGCATTTTGGAACGAGGATGTTGAGGTCCCGGATGCACCGGGTGTACTGGATGTCCCGGATGTCCGGGATGTCCCGGAGGAGGATGTGGTGGATGATAACCTCTTGCGGTAATAGGCCGATCAGGTGGGGGTGGCATTGGTCTTGCACGTGGATCAGGTGGCGGGAAACGGGATCCCATCTGTTGATGGGCTAATCTCCCAGGTCCAGGTCCGCGTTCTATGTCTTTATGGATTTCTGGAATATTAGTTTCATGACAAGTTCCAAGTAAGTGCAGGGCTATCAAAAAAGTTACGCTTACCTAAAGGAGGCATACCCATAAGATAAGCACCTAACTCACGGTCACTAAAGCTCTCCTCACCTTCCATTCCTGGATGACGGAGACCTCTACGAGGAAGGCTGTTTTGTGTTGGTATGGGTTCCATCTTTTTAATTATTAATCCAAATTATTTGGTTTTAAAGCAAGTTGAGGGGGCAACAGGGAACAACAACACAACAATATGAACATTTAAAAAATCCTTTATCAAGCAACAAGACATTAATCTATAAATCATTAATATTCAAAATCTGTTATCCTCTCCGACTGGTCTACCTTGTGCCGTCGGCCTTTTAAAACTTGAGCAGGAATAATGATGGGTATACTATCTGAAGAGAGGCTATCACGAGATTTAGTGCGCACAGTCACTTGTTTAGGTATCACACCTTGAAACCGGTTTAGGTCTAGTAATGCATGGTCACCTGGAAACATTTTCAATACAACAGGTGAGGTTTTCCAAACGTTACAATATTTGTACAACGGGGCATTGTGAGACACTTGCACTACTCACCCGATGGACTATCAATCTCAAGAATTTTTCGGCCGTCTGCAAAAACTGCATAGCCTGTAACTACTGCACCATTCGAGGTTCCAGCAGTTACTGGATGCCAAGTCACTAATATGGTATTGTTCTGAGGACCAGGCTCAACTTGGACGTCCACAGGCGGGTCAGGTAGACCTAAACATCCTCGGGACAAACCGAGAGAATCACTTATTTTACCCGTGTCAGTAGTCATAAGAGAGGAGAGGGGGTGGAAGCAGAAAAACTGGTACCTTTAGGAAGTGTTTTGAATTCAGTGTGCGATGATAGCTTCTCCATCTGTTTACTACTTTTCTCGTCGAAATGTGGAGCCTTAATGTTTTTAGATCTAACTGTTACACGATACGTTGTATTTGGGGTTAATCCTGCAACACAACAAAGGAAACGCATTATAACACTTGAAGTCTCACAATTCCCCAAATGCCGTCCAAAACTACCAACCAACTCAACTTTTCTTCCCTCCTTTTTTTCTACATTAATTTTGGAACTAGCGAACCCTGCTATTTTTTTGTTTAACATTTTACCTGCCAACTTACCCGTAATGGTATGTCGATATACTCCCGGCTTAACTGTTCTAATTTCCACGTTATTTACACACACAACATGTTGATAATTGCTATTGCTGGGCAGCCATGAGATGACTGCTGACGTACTAGTAATTCCTGAAGCTCTTACACAAGAAGGCGCAAGGGGGGCGTCTTTTCCGATAACCATAGTACAAGCGGCATCACGAGATGACCTTCTGTTAGGCGTTACTGACCTAACACTAATTCTATGCGGCTGAAAAATTTGAACATAAAACAGAAAATAGATGAATAAATTTGGAAAAACTCTTTCTTAAAAATTGCCTGTCAGCAAGATGACATATTATAGACAGGTTGATTATTCTTTTACAATTTTGTCAAATAGGTAAATACATCTGTATTATTTTTGTCTGTCAAGGGAGGATAATAATGACGATGATGAGAGGTACTTACCCGATTACAATCTACACCTTCTACAAGAGCACGCGTTCTTTCATTTGATTTAACTGTACACCTGAGCAGTCCGTTAACGTAGACTTGGTAGCAATCAATAGTACCGGGAGGACAGTCTGGAGGGTTCCATCCGATTAAAATGCTTTTGTTTAGTTGTCGCTCTAGTGTAAGTTGTACAGGTGGAGGTACTAGCACCGAGAAGAATAAATCTATGAGTGCCAAGCATGGAAGTTGTCTTTGTTACTACCTTACCCCCTAACGCAGGTTCACTGCACTAACATTGAATCAGAAAAAAATGTCTAGAGCATGCACTATTTCCAAGTTTTACAATTTTTCCATGCTGTTAGACAACAGAGTAGAGTAATAAAATAAAACACATTATTGCTTTTAAGTTCAAAGAAATATATACATACACACATATATATACATATATTTATGTATGTCTGCCGCTGAAGTATGTAAATAAATATTTAAACGATTATTATACATTCATAAAATTATTATGAAGTACAACGCGCTAGTATTTCTCTGCTTAAAAACATCCGAAATGTAACAACGACTAGCAGCGTACCAACCAACCACTACAAAATCAGTAGCAACAAATGTACTTGTACTACTACTAACGATTTAAATAAATAAACCAACAAATAAAACGACTAGCTACCGTTTTTTTTGTTTAAAAAAATATTGTTTCAGGTTAAAAACTCACCTTGCTTTTCTGGATCCCCATCATCATCTATTATGTCTTCCAAATCCAAATACCCGTATTCCTCTTGCCTTCGATGCATCAGCTCCTCTGTATACGCGTGTGTTTGAATGTTTGGAGATTGATCACAGAGAAAAAGGACAAACAATAATAATGTTGTTTAGTTTCACATTCTTTTTTTTAAATAAGTAAATAGGTATATACTTTCCACAATCACAATAATAATAAATAACTATTTATTTTTTTCTTATAGAGTATAATATATAATATCTGAATTGTAATATCATCAGAGACTTTTTTACTTGTTTAAAATTACAACTACTACTTGGCCGACTACTCTTTAAGCTAGTTTTAATATTTAAAAAAATATTTGGGCAAATTGACTTGTTCGTTTCAATCGTTTAAAAACAAAACAAAAATAAATAAATAAACAATGCACACTGTGGCATGACTCCGGTTATGGTAATAAACAGCAACAGGATTTATAATACACTAATAATATTACAACAACAACTACAGTGAATTATTGGCATTTAAAATAATTAAATTTTTGCTTGCTTGCTAGCTAGCTTGACCATTTCACTGTAATAATCAACGTGATAGATCTACTCAAAAATGCTCAGTATATTTTTTTACGCGGTAGCAGCGCAGCAGCAGCAGCACGGTGTCTCCGCATCTACAGTTTGCTATATTCTTTATTTTAGTACTACGCTTTCAATAACAAATTATCACAATCATGTTCATTATTATTACGGCCATCAATCAAAATCAATTTGGCGGGAGTTTTTGTAGGAGAGACGGTGGTGGTTTAAAAAAAAAAAATTAGTAAACTAGCTGATCAAAAAAGCATTTCAAAAATGGGTTTCAATCTAGTTGTAGTAGTAGTTTTTAGGTGTGCTTTCAATTGAAACAGAAGTCTGGTTCGGTATATAGTACGCT
This sequence comes from Sinhomidia bicolor, assembly GCA_027743785.1. Classification (NCBI taxonomy): domain Eukaryota; kingdom Metazoa; phylum Arthropoda; class Collembola; order Entomobryomorpha; family Entomobryidae; genus Sinhomidia; species Sinhomidia bicolor. The sequence goes on from JAHZMT010003242.1 coordinate 23,597, forward strand.
CTACAACTTGACAAGAGCCAAAATTACGCATTCCAAAATTCCAATTCACAAGCAATATAATAATAATAACTTGATTTTTCTCTATAATGTTTCTATTTTCAAACTGGTACACACTATCTTTTTTGTACTTAAAAGATTGTTTGGGAAAGTGTGCACTTGTATGTAAATACCAGGCATGGAAAATCTTTCAAAACCCAAAAATTTCCTGCGACCACTTTAAAAAAAAAATTTTTAATCCTAATTTATATTTTTGCAATTGCTTACAGGGTATGCATTTAAAAAGACTGAGTACTGTAATCGGATCAAGCGCTATAAGTAAGTATTACTAATTTTCGTATCGTTAAAAAATGACAATGGTGAATTTTTGTCTGTTAGTAATTTGCATTTTATTTGTTGTCAACATGGAAATAAGTAGATTAATAATCGTATAGCTACACTTACGGAAACATTTCTATTTTGTTTTTAAGTATATTGCAAGCGTATCTCTTTTAGCTAATGTGTGAAACTAATAATATGCAAACCGAGGGATTCGCCTTTATTTAGAAGAAATGAAATGTTGGTATACAGGCTTTATTTAAAAACCTTCGAACAACCTGTAGGCTATAACGCATCATTTTGATTTGAAAAAAGTGTAAAGAAATTTGCATTCAACAACTGAACTTACTTGTTAGATAATCGCTTTCTTAGCTTAACTTTTACTTGAATCAATTATATTTTTTCTAAAGCCTATTTAACAGTCTCCTATTATTTTTAAAATCCTCCAAAATTTCCTGCCACCTATGGTCGCGAGGGTCGTAAGTTTTTCCATGCCTGGCATGTATGTACACATATATGTAATGCTCATGATTTTTTTATAGAAAAAAGTTTTAGTTTTCACGAAGGGATTAAATGACTGGCAAAAGGGTGGAAAAGTATAACAACAGTAAGTATCCCAAAAGAGTTTGTATTGCGGGTTTGTCCATTGGGATTGCAAAAAAAGGAAATATATTCAAGAAAATGTCAATCTGCTTGAATGCATCAAGAGATCATTATGGAACCGCGACGGTGTTTCAGGTGGTGAGCTCATGTGACTATACAAATGTATTTTACTGATTAGTCAGGGTATAGTACCACTACACGCACGTTCAAAATCAACTTTCATGCTGGCTATAATCAGCAGCGACAGTAGTAGTAGTAATAATATTGATGGTAGTTAACTTGTCGGTAGCTTTATTTTAACGTCGCACGGTATTTTAGGTAACTCGTATTTTTTTTACTTTTAAAGTACTTTCAGCTACGTAAATGCTAAGAAATACGAATTTTAAAAAAATGAGAAAACAAACAAACAAAATTGTTTACAGTGTCATAATAGTACTATGCCCAGTTTGACAATTTATTTCTGTTTATAACAGATAAATTACGTACGTCGAAGAAGAAGAAGAAGGATGGGGACTATAATACAACTTGTTTAAGTATACAGAGGTAAAACTATTTATTTATTTATTATGTATTCTGTTTCATCTATTTATTTATATCTTTTTTTATTATTTACTGTGAAAAGCTTTGTACAAGGTGAACACATTTGATAGCAAAACAAACCTCGCATCCTGAAGGCATCCGATTGATTAATCTTCAAGGGAGGTAACGTTCGCTTAACACGCTGCCTTTTATTCGTAACTACAAAATACATATATTATGTAGGTAGTTTTTTTGGTTTTCTTTTCTTTTTTCTTAAAAAAAACTTATAATTTGTATGTTTCATTCTCTACGCAAAAGTGGAGAAAAGTTTTCTCCTTATATACTTATTAGTTGTTAAACTATATATTTAAATATACATAGGTCTACTGCACACACTCATATCGTCAGTTGTAGCTGTAACGTTGCCATTTGAAATAACCAGAATAATAATAAGGATAATAATAATAATGAAAATTTAAAAAAAAAGTTTAAATAATTTTCTTTGTCAAAAATAAATTTCTTGTGTCACTTGAAAAATAACAGCCTATTTTTTGAATTTTGCCAATTTTAATATTATTATTGCTCTGATATTTAAGTTAATTATTTACCAGTTTTTTACTTTATATTGCTGCCTTTATGTAAGCATAGGGCTCAAGAAGAAAAAAAAGTTCTTCACAAGGCTTTTTTATAAGAATACATTAAGCCAGCACAGTAAATTGTTTGGTAAATGTTTTTGTTTAATAGAGACGTTGATGGCCAAACAGTATTTTAATTTTAGTGTAATAATAATAAATATTTATATTTAAATATATAAGTACACACATACACACGACACGCACACACATATAAAATAGATATAGATAGATAAATAGATAGATAGATATATATATATTGTTTTCTTCAAAGACAAGACAACATCAAGATTGACAAATAAAAATAAATATGTAGGAATACCTAGTAATAGTGAATAGTTGTGTTTGTCATTTTTACCAATGATCAGCCTTTGAGATTCATCCCCAACATCGCGAGCTTGGTCAAAGTCCAAAAGAGATGTGGAGAGGCAATCTTCCGTGTCTTTAATTCCTAGCACTACCTGTTGATGGAACTCTAGTAAATCTTCTCCCACTAGTCTCTCCACGTAATTGGATGGGACAAGGCCACGTCTTCCATCCAATAGTTCGCCATCAAGAAATCCATCCTGGTTTGAAAAGAGTTTTGGGGAAGAGGCAAAACATCAGTAAATATCCAAGCACTCATTGTTAATTTGGTATTTACTTTTTGAAGAAGTCATTTCACGTTATTTGCATGTAAGATTTATGGCAAAGAACATAAATTAAAGTAGAAATCCAAATTCCACCTCGAAATAGATAAAAAGGAAGCAATCAGCTAGGATGAGGGATTACTTGATGGAGTTACGATCTCATTAGCGTATTTACGTTTGCATGCTGTTTCAAGTGTTTTCGTTTCAGCTCAATCAACATCATTATGCATGCTCATGTTCATCATCATCATCATCATTATACGTCATTTCCCTCTTTCTCCATTTTCAATCATTTAGCTTTTACCTAGATTAGTCATCTCTTTCGAGAGTTGCTATTCAACTTGTTTTCGTCGACACTAGAGGCTGAAGATAGAGAATGAACAAGAGTTTTTTTTTATTTCCGACAAAAACAATATCCGCTATTTCTACGTGTGGCTACTGCCTAGTCCGTGTTTCAAGTCTCCCCAATCGACCCAACCTTACTACCTGTTATTCGCCATGAGTAACCTATTTTATCAAGTGATATCATATAACTCGGGTATTTCAATATGATATATATTTATATGAGCGTTATTAAATAAAAAAAACTGTCTTCAATATTAAAAGGCACAGCTATAAAATTATTAGCTAAGACGTAATGGAATTCCCACGCACTACTGAGCTACTGTAAAAAAAATTAAGCTCATTAATGTCAGTTTGCTCCTGTTAAATTGGCGAATTGGCAAAAATAGTCATCCATCACTTTCATAGCTGCTCAAAGGAGAAATTCTCCCAAAGTGTTTTCGTCTACAGAATATTTCCGAAACGCTGCCCACGTACATTTGCCAAAGTGTTCATATTTCATATCTTTGCGAAAACTAAAAGGGAGCGAACGCTTTTTTGAAGAAAACAGAAAGAAGAGACCTTGTTTTTAGATGTACGAGTTTTTGAGAACTATGTATGTATATTGTCTAAGATAAAAGCAATTCAATGTTACTGGTTCGCAAAGAAAAAAAAACTCAAACAAATATATGCTATATATACTTGCTCCATTCTTCAATCAATAATTGCAAAAAGCATAAGAGCAGAAATTTATAGAAATTTCTCTAAATGCATTCGGACAATTTTGTTTCCTGTCTGACTGGGCTGGTTGGAAATTGATTTTAATGATTTTCTTTTACCCGGACGACTATCGCTGCTGCTTTTTTCTTTCTTTAAAAAATTTTTTTTTAAATACCGAGAAAATGGTACCTAATTGATACAGGGAGACAGCCCATCATTTCGACATCATTATCAAAAAACGCTCTGCTGATTGAAAGGGAGACAGCCCATCATTTCGACATCATTATCAAAAAACGCTCTGCTGATTGTTCTCTTTTGATTTCCTCTCGAAATTCATGTATAATGAAGCCATGAAAAGGCGTAGTACTTTCAGAGACTCAACAAAAGGGAGACTGGAAGGAATGGCTAGAAAAAATAATGCTAATTGCTAAAGCTGAAATTGTACCGATATTTTCCGGATCTGGCTGGAAAAGGGAACGAGTTTGAGCAACTTTTGATGAAAGCGTTATTATAGTCTTGCTGAGTAGCAGAAAGCACAGACGGAAATGAAGGACCACTTTTGACACAAAACATAGTCAAGTGGAACAAGTCAAAAGTCAACAATCATCGTAACTAATAATTTGGCAGCCTGTCATGTTGTCTGTTCTCCATACTTTTTTTTAAATGATGGGGACGGACACTCACTACTATATATACATATATATAGTGGTCCTCTACAACAAGCTGGTATAAATATCCACCACAATGGCCTCTCTCCTCCTCTTCACTAACCACTTTTCCCCCTCAATTTTTGGAACCCTTCAACAAACATAACGAAGTTATTAGTAAGCTACCTATTTCGCAAATCGATTTACTAGTTTCCTGACAATGATAAAATATCTCTCGATATTACACAAAATGCTGCGCTGTTGCTGCTCTCTCTGTGTGTGGTTTCCTGTGCTTTCACTTGTACTCGTGTACTCCCGACTCACTTGATTAAATTCTGCTAGGCATAATAACAATGATAGCACGACATGCCCTATTAAGACAATACAATTCAAAATAATTTTCTCTGAAAATTTCAATCCTCTCCTGTTAGCAGCGCCGGCAGTAGTAGCTTTCCTCTCTACAACTACTTCATTATATTTTGCAGTTTGCCCTGATTTGTCTCTTTTGGTGAGTAAAGTCAGCGTGCATAGAACATATATAGTTCTACCGACAGACAATACAAGATGATGATCATGATGATGACTTGGTTAAAATTTAATTCACCCATGCATATTTTTATATTTATATGTGCGCTCATTTAATCAGGATAGAGATGAGTGATATGCAGTATGAAGATATCACTGACAAAAAAGACATGTCTTTTCTGAACAGTAAATTGTCAGACTTTTTCATTACTTTCTCCGTAAAAATATCTACTAAATATAGAGAGAGAGAGAAAGAGTATGGAAAATTACTACTGTCATGTGAAAATCATCATCTGAAATAATGTACGCGTGATGGAAGCACGGCCTTATCTCTTGTGCAAGCATATGTCTCTAACTCTATATATATATATACATGTTATGTAAATAGGTAGTAGCTATGTTGGCAGATATGCATATAATAAAACCAGATGCAATGTAAAACAAAGAGAAAAGCAAGTTTGGGAGAAATTAGGTAGGCACGCATATTATAATTGAAAAAGCGGCATGCTTTCATATTTACCTCATCCATGTTCCCCCAGACTAGGACGTAGTCACCAGCGTTGAGATATAGTTCAGCTTCAGGATTTTCATTTGGAGACTGTTGAAAAGGATCGTACGAGTACCTGGATGAAAAGTGAACATTCACGTTTTATACCACTCTTATACTACTCACTCAAACTCTGCCAGCAATAATAACAATAATGATAATAATAATAATAATGATATTCGTGGATGGTTTTCGTGAATCATTTTTTAACATTCACACGCTCTCAACAACAAGTTGTTCTGTTCCCTCATAATCATCATCATCATCTTCATCATCAGCAGCAGCAGCAACAAGAACAAAGCAACTATTTTATTTACATAAAAAATCTCCTTTAGTAGTTAAACCATGCGTGCATGCAAGCATGTACAAGTGGGAATGTAAGCACAAGAGAATGAAGGATTCGTTTTGTTCCTTCTCTTGTATGTGTGACCTACCAGTACTGTTGCGCTTATTTTATTTCTCTTCCAAGCCAATTAATTAAACAAATTGGCGTAGGAAATATTTTTTCAACACTTTTGCAACGCGAAATCATGAGTTGTCGAACAGCATCAGAAACTGTTTTTTTATACCAAGTATTATTCAATGCATCAATTAGTTACATTTTGAAAGCCAACTTGAAAAGTGTGGCAGGGCGGGATGAGATTAGTACACGGGGAAAGCTACTAGTTCACTGGAACTACAAAGATTAATTTTGCGTAACTGCAGACCTTTTTTCCGATGACGTTCTGCGTCTTTACTTCAACGGATTTGTACACTTTTAATTTTTTTCTGATTTGGAAACGCTACAATAGCTTTGCTCTCAACGTGTGTAGAGAGCACACACAGTTTGATTATTGCTGTTTTCATTATCATCATTACTTTTAGGATTAGGTGGTAGGATTATAGGGGAAAATCTAGGAAACCTGACATGGAAGCATAATACTTATATATATATATGTATATATATATGCATTCAACGTTGTTGTCAGTATCTGTAGCTGGTTATCATCATGAAAATCATGATGACTCGTCCTGTACTTGCTAAAGTAGCTGTGTGTGGCGTGGCGTCAGCAGTTTCTCTGGTTAGTTGGTTTTTTGGGGTAAAGCAAAAGGAATCCATAATACAAATCGTGTGGAATGTTTCTATTTACGTCTGTTGTTTCCCTTTACATACATACATACATACTACAGACGGAAACAATAAAAGCGATTGTCCGTAGTTTGTTCGTTGTTGTTTACTTTTGCAAAAAAGGTACAGTATTGTTACTAGCTCTACTACTACAACAGCAATTTTGGTTTCTGAGGTGAGCTGTACTGTGAGTGATCATCTAATTTCCACATGATGAAACACAACACAACAAGCTTTTTGTTTACAATACGAAAAAAATGGGAAAAGCCAAAAACAGGGTGAGAGAGAGAGAGAGAGAGAGAGAGAGAGAGAAGAAAAGGGAGAAAGTAAAAGGATAGGAATGATTTTTTTTGTACGATGATAATGGATTTTAGGATGATCAAGGTAAATAGCGACAACGAACATACAACAATGCGGTCATATTTTTTTTATCGGGTACATACACACAAGCACTACAAAGAAGAAAAACAATTACTATTTCCACTATCACAACTACTTGTGCCACTACCTACAACAACCACTGCTTCTTTGTCCACGGACTGCTGCACTCACAAAAACACACACACACACACACACTGGTAAGTAGCAAGCATTTCACAATCGGCAGACATCAGCAGCAGCAGCAGCATCATCATCATCATCATCAAACAAGGGAAAGTAGAGGGACACTTGTGATGAGCACTTGAGAGAGCACTAGTACTAACACTACTGCAGATGAAAACGTCCCCAATCATGTACACAAGTGAAGCATAGGTTAGCTACATCTATGCACTTTCAAAATAATAGTAAAAAAATAATAATACTTATATAAATATACATGCATATATAAACAGTACAAGTATCATTATCCAAGCACAATATCAAGAGACAAATAATTGTATGGTATGCATTAATATTGGAGAACAAGCTATACATATGTATACGATAGTAAAGAGCGTAAATTCTTTGCTAGATAATACGTAGGTGGAGAGAGAGAGAGAGAGCTACGAGCATCATTTCGTCTGCTCAAATTTCTCCCTTTTCACATTCCTCCATACCGTTTATTTAAACAAGTTATATGGAAAGTTGAGTTTCGAGACTGAGAGAAGAAGCTAAGAAAATAATGAAAATGACATGAATACTAACTTTCTACATAGGTATGCAGGGCTGTGTATGTGGGTGCTGTGCAAAAGGGAGAAAGTGCCAGAATATGCCTACATATATTTATATTTATGCATGCATGCATGTACACTAGTTGAAAATATGTGGAAGGACAAAGGATTTTTTTTCTACAATAAATACATAAATATTATGATTCTATTGTACAATAACAACAACGACCGTCGCAACAACTACTACTACCACCACCACTACTACTGATACTATTACTAAACACATAAAAAATGGAACTGGGCGCGTGACAGGGACCTTTCCCTGGTATTTATATGAAACATACATTTGCATCCTTTTACTAGTGAAAGTGGAACTGCGCCCAAGTGTGTACATTCATGCATTAATAATAATAATAATAATAACAAGAATATTGTAACAACACAACCGATCACTACTACCGATAGCCACTACTACTACTACTGCTTGCTCAACCACCTACCCACCACCACCACTACAAAATACTTTTCATCATTCATCCTTGTTGCAACTAGGCATGTGAGTCAAGTATTCAGCAGAAGAGCCACACACACACACAGACATGTGCATTGTTGGTAGGAAATAATGACTTACTACTACTACTAGTTCATATTACATAAATTCATACATTAAATAAGAAAACAAGGACAATATTACAGAGATTATACAGATAATAGTATAATAGGTGCAAGCATGTTTGTGCCCACACACACACACACAAGTATAAAAGCTGTAATGTATGTGTTTCCTTTCATTTTACGACAGAACTACTACTGCTGCTGCTGCTGGTGGTGGAGATGGTGGTGAATAAAGAGGGAGTTGTTATGAAGAAGAAGAAGAAAGAAGCAAAGAGTGTTTCCATGTGAAGGAAATGCGGCAGCTGTCTGAGGAGCCAAAAAAACGTAGGCATGGAGACAGTATGATTATATACTAGGTAGGCAGGCAGGCAGGCAGCAGTAGTGGTGGCATTAACAAAGCTCTCCTACTTGTACTTTTGCTGCTGCTGCTTTCTCTGTTGTTGCTAGTGCTGCTGCTGGTGAAAGTAACAAGGAAAAAAAAAGTTTGAAAAGTGGTAGAGACTGTGGTAGTGGTGGTTGTAAGTGACATATATACATACTATTATTATACTGTATTAATAAGAGTAGTAATAAGTATGCACTTGTATGTAGGATATCTTTTCTAGGTACTGATGAGAAAGTTTACTTAAAGTGAGTATACATGCTAGTGGGTATTAGACAAGAGAATTTGTGAGTGAGCAGAGTACATAATGTGAAGAAAAATGTGTATAGGTATATATATATGTTTATATGATGGGGTAAGTACGTACGTGTATGCTTTTGGTGGTGGTGGTGGTGGTGGTACACCTACACACACACATACACACAGTAGTATTCACTGTGTGTGGTGGTAAAAGAAGAAGAAGAAAGCGGAGAAAGAGGCCTGCTACTAAATATACTGCAATTCACTTTTTTCTTTCATATTCCAGTCATTCTAGTCATACTTACATACATACATACACACAGGATACCTACCTACGTACACTTTTTTTTACCCACTCATACACATAAAAAAGCTACAGACTACGACTACTTTTTGTACAACTATTAGAAATACTATTACTACTAGTACTAGTAGTACGACAACAAAACTGTACAACTACTGCTGACTTTGCTTGGGTGAGTCAAGAGGAAGAAGAAGAAGAAGAGAACGACGACGTAAAGCCATAGCTTTGGTATGCTTTAGTTTATTATTTTTCTCCTAGAGTTTTTTTTAAAAAGTAGACGCATAAGTTAGAGCATAATAATAATAATACACGACCACACCACAAAGAGTCTCGTCTATGAGGAGTCGATCACATCTCTCCAATATCATCATACTTATATGTAATCTCAACATAATTTTTTTTGCTGGACTACTCACTGCTGCTGCTGCTGCTGCTCCTCTTCTTCTGCCTTAATAATAATACGTATATTTTCTTTATTTTTTTTTGCTGGTTGCTGCAAAAGCATGAGAAGAGGAAGCAAGAGAAGGAATTTTTTCTCTCTCTTTTTTACTTCAGCTGAAAGTGGCACAAACTACAACAAAGAACCAGACACATACTCACACAATGATAGTACATATAAAAAAGAAGGAGCCGCTAGTGGTAGGTATATTGGCGAGAATGCAAGCACTCAGTCAACTACGCTGCCGAAGCTGATGCTACTTTGGAGTATATTGCAAAAAAAAAATAATACTAAATAGTTTACCATTTCAAACAATAGGGTTTAGCACATAAAAACACACAACACACATTAAAAACGATGATGATGGGAACAAAACTACGGTAACAACGATAGATTATGACGCAACACAGAAAATCACAACAGCTAGAGCTATTCAGTAATAGTAATATATATTGGGAGAGAGGAGGACATGGAGAAGAAATACATGAATAAAACTAGAAGAAATGATTGCAGCCAATTTTGCTAAAATACAGAGTGACACACGTTTCAATAGTTGGCAGCCTTTTTTTACTAGCGTACCTATTTACTCTTAGGTATACAAATACATGTATTCCATCTACTGATTGACTGCCTATAAAATAAATGCGGCTGCCGATCAGAGACTGATGGATTACAAGAGAAAAGCGATTGTGATATAGCAGCAACAAATACATAAACTAAATAAATAAATACATAAATAAAAATGGTGCACACAACTACACACATAATATTAAAAGTAAATATGTATATAATATATAGTTTATACGAGTATTTATGTTTACATGGTAAGGAATTTTATACTGATGAGTTCTAGGAGGAAGAAGAAGAAGAAGAATGACGACGGTGGTGTTCAAGTGACGTAAGGGATTTACAACAACGACAACAACAACAACAAGTAGGAAACAACACAGAATAACTACAATAACAACAACAACAACAACACGACAAACCTCATGATTCAATAAATCATTGAAAAATTACAAAGTTATATAGGTGCACACAAACGCGGTGGTGCGAGAGATGAGGTTGATGATAGGCAGTAGAAACTAGTTATTTTTTTATTATTTTTTTTTCTGCAGTTGTTTCTTTTTTTATATTCTACCGAGAAGAAGAGAGACGATCAAATAAAAAATACTTTCAGGAATATACAAAGACTCCCATGATTATTTCTCTTGGCCCACATAAAATTTGTCTAGAATTGCTTGTTGGTGGCGGTTCTGCTGCTGCTTTGTGCTCTGCTAACAACTGCTCTGAGTTTTCTCCTCTTTCTCTACTGATTCAGAGAGGGAGATGGTGGAGGGAGAGGGAGTGAGTGAGAAAGGCAGAACAAGTTTACTTTTACGGCATTCTCTTATGACTGCTTCTTGCCGTCTGCTGCTCACTAAACTCGTCTCACTCTGAATATGTTGATTGAACAAGGAGCGCGAGCTGAGCAGCGCTGTTTTTTGTTGTTGTAATGTAACAACAATTTTGTCGACATTGTTAGCTGAGCGTCAACAGCAACAACAACGGAACAAGATGCGAGGATGAAGAGAAAAGAGAAAAAAAATAAAGGACAAAACACGACGACGACGACGAGGAAAGTGGAAACAGCACTAGTAAAAAAAGAGCCACCCCTGACCATTATTGTAAAAGAAATGAGCTTTTTCAGTAGAAAAAGCGCGTACTACAATCGACCAGAACAAGTTGAAATGCGTTGTTAGTACCGCCGCCGCCGCCACTATCGCAACGTACTATATTGCAAAGTGAGTAGCGCGCTTGTTTCTAGTAGTAGTGGTGGTGGTGGCGATGCTTTTTCTTGAACAAAAGTTCCATTCCAATAGACATGCTGCTCCTACTACGACATATACTGCTGTTGCTGTGTTCGTTTTCGTTATGCAAAAAAAAATAGCTAGACCAAGATGCATAATGCGCAAATCCCCTAGCACTATCGCACTGCGTTAAAAGGGGAGAGAGAGAGAGAGAGAGAGCGAAAGAGAGAAATATAGAGAAACGACAGTGGTTGTACTTTCTCTTTTCTCAATCTCTCCTTTTCTCCACTTTTGCGTTTCTATATTTCTAACGTGGAAGGCAAAAGTGAGAGAAACTACTTGCAGTTGTAACTTATATAATAATATGAGCAGTGTGGCATGGGCATGTTGCCAACCAGTCGATTTTTTTTGTCTGTGTTTTTTTTCTTCATTTGATTTTTTCCCTCTTCTGCTTGTTCTACTTGTTTAACTTAAACTCCTTACCGGGCAATAAACACAAAACAGCGGCCTTTTCCTGGAATATCCAGCATGTCAACATTCTTTGAATTCATGGTCTGTGGTTGCTGCTGCTGTTGTTGGTGGTGATGGTGGTGTTGATGGTGAAGCTGTTGTTGTTGTTGTTGCTGCTGCTGCTGCTGTTGGTGGTGGTGGTGATGGTGGTGTTGTTGATGATGCTGGTGTTGTTTACTGATCACAACGGCACCACTTCCATTCATAACCTGAGGCTGTTGAATCCCAGCTGCAGAGGTAGTGGTAGTTGCCCGGAAACATTGAAACAAAAAAAGAAGAAGAGAAACCATGTCGAGTTATTACAACGTGCTGTTATTATCGTTAAACTGTAAATGTAAAATGAGTGTTTGAGCATCATGAAACAAGTTTTCGTAGAGCCTCTAATGAATTGGCTGTTAAACAACATGAGCCAACAACTCTAACACCTGCTTGTAGAAACCCTAAAGGGATGTGAAAATGTGGAGTAAATGGTACACTTGTTTACTATTTAAAAGTAATGAGAAGAGGAAAGAGCTTTCACTCATCATTAAATAGTTTCATCAAGCTGTATAATTTGATTTTGGGGAAAGTAGATTGGCCTTACCGTTTTTGCTATCAACGTGAGCAGTTGTGATGATGGTAGGAATGGCTATCTGCTGGTGTACCAATCCTGACGGGTTGTTTACTGAGGAGCCCTGAAGGGAAGAATGGAGTTGCTGCTGCTGTTGGTGGTGGTGGTGATGATGATGTGCAAGTTGGGCTTGATGTTGTTGAAGTGTTGGTCCCTGAGTGGAAAACAGGTGCCCGGCGGGAATGACTGGGAAAAAGTTTGTGGGTAAAACTGTGGCAATCTGTTGAAACTGGGGCACGCCCCCAATTGCTTGAAGTGCTTGAACTGATGTGTGCCCTTGAGATAGTATCCCAGTTGACTCATAGATACCCGAAATATCCCGCGATGTACACCCTGAAACTTGTCATACAATTTTCTTCCGGTTAGCAAGACACACTGTGACAGTGCCGCGGCAGCAGAGTAAGTAGAAGTAGTAAACTTTAACCACAATCAACCACACAGCATTCTCAAATGATATTACTTTTTAGATAATGAATAGATAGAGTAGAGAGACAACTCACGAGCATTAATTATTATTACACAAGATACATTCAACAGGATACCATATCATCATTATTTTCAAATCATCATGCACAAAATGTATATGTAAATTATACTCACAAAATTTACACGTACACAAATCCCAATTCTCTTTTTCCATTACAAAAATAATTAAGTGAAAGTAACCAAAGCAGAAAACAAAAAATATGTACTTCTATAACAGACACTAAATAAAAACGAGTAGAAACGAACGAAACATAACAGGAAAGAGCAATTGGATACTGACATAATAATAATAATAATATTTATTATTATTATTATTTCTATATAGAAGGCACTACTACTCGATCTTCTCAATCAAATTGGTGAGACCATGTATATTATTATTACGAAAAACAAAATCAAATGCCAAGTTACAAGACAAGTGGACAAATTCATGATACCAATAATAACATGAGCAAAATACTTTCCCTCATTAGCGTACTTTAAATACAAAATAAAATACTTTATTGTTACTAAATAATAAATTGGCATGATCTGAAGCACCTTTGAAACTTTGTCCATTTATCCATCCATCTGTGATAGCAAAAAAATATGCATATAATATGTTAGGAAACAATTATAATTAGGTATTTTTGATGCCCAATACGTACGTATATATTTTTTATACCTTTATTAATCTGAAACAACAAAATCAGCAAAGAAACTGAAACGGGAAACCATGGCAACAATTATAATTTTAAATAATAATAATAATAACAATAATAATAGTAATAACGATGACAAAAGTAAAAAAAAGAAGTCTAGCTATATTTATTATTATTGGCGGCCAACTAACACGCAGACATACACGTACATTAAAAAGTAATATATAGCGAAGGATCAATGAATAGTAGCGTCTAATTATTTACACATGAGAAAATCAAAAGCAAAATTGCAACTGGAAACTTTATATATATATGACACAGAAGAATACATATATAATTATTGTTATGGTGAAGAACAACAGTAATAAAACCGAATGCACGAGAAAAAGGTAGTTTTAAAAATCTACACAAAAGTTTACTTATTCTATATAAAGATATATGCAATTGTCTCTTATGAAATCATAAGGATAATCATAAGTTACACGACATTTCTATAATATTGATTCACGGAATAGTAATAATAGTAATAATAATAATATATAATAAGAAGCTAGCATTTTTAGTAACGGCAATACTCATTTCTCCATTCAATGTTAAATGACAACGACAACAATAATTTAACATTGCAATAATAATGTGTACGCGCAGTACGGACAGCAGAAGAGAGTGTCAACAAGAGCAGTTGAAAAAACTGCCAAATTCAAAGGACTATTTTGTGCTAGTTTTTTATAAGAAAAAATAAACACGGTACACGGAGGTAGTTTTTTTTGCGTCAAATTCTAAGCACTATATAGTATAGAGAAAAGATATTATAACCAATGCGGAATAATGGAACGACTGCTGTAAACTAACAACACCAAGTAAAATGCCGATCATTATATATTAATGTAAGTAGCAGCGCTATAAACATTTAACGTGTGTATAAGTTTTGCTGATTGATGGGTAAATTGTGTTAATATATATATATATATGGGAGCAGACTTGTGTGAGGAGGAGATATAGATATATAAATGTTGTGGTGCGTGATGACGATTATTGTATTTAATATATTTTTAGTAATGTGTTATATATATATATATATATATAAGGTATGTAATTAAATAGATAATTGTTTTACTCTGCCAACTAGATAGTTTGCTATTGTACGCCTATCTAATAAAAAAAATTATTTCTCCACTGTGACTGAACTTTGCTGGAATATATATATATTTATAGGTGGATATATATATTTCTTACAGTGATTCATCATCAGCATGATCAAGTGAAAAAAATGAAGAGAGGTGATAATTATTATTTTTTATATCTGACGTTGAATTTGTTTTGATTGTTGTGGTTGAAGGAAAAGAGAAGAGAAAGGTGTTTCCATTCAATAATCGGTTGCTACATTCTAAACGAAAAAAAGTGTCGGGGTCAACTATTCACTTTTGTGGTGCTAAGCAGTATAGAGTAGGAAAGTGAGCAAGCAATTTATTGTTGACTTTGAATGACGTGTAAATAAATATCCAGCTTATCATCATCATTATTATTGTTGGTCACCTGTGCAATTTTTTGCATTCAAGCATAACAGAGTAAATGTGGAAAAGTAATTTGCATACTTGTGTAATGTTAACGTGTCAGTTATCATCACAAACACTACGGAAAGTTACTGCTCTAAAGGGGAAAAGAGAGACTATTTATTATAATAATAGGGCCATCAGGTTTGTTTAGGAGAACGTATTGAAAATAGAGAGAAAGATGAGAAAGCCTAAAGCGACAGGTAGGTGAGAGAAAGTGGAAGAGTGAGTGAGAGAGAAAGATATAGAAATAAAAAGGGTGAGAGAGAGAGAGACAATTAGAAGAGGGAATCCAATCAGTAATACAAAAGGTTTGGAATTCTACAGTAATCTATTCTATAGATACCTACAAACATATACGCATTTAACACACTAAAAAAACTCAATCATCAGTTCTAATAATGGATATCACATGTGTTTATACATTAGCTATTATTAATGAGACTGAATGATACAAAGAAGGAACGATGTTGAAGGTCGATACTAGCCATCGTCACCATCGTCATACATAAATGCCATCACAAAATATTTCTAAAGAGCAGATTACCCCTAAAGAGAAACGGTGTAGATACTTTACACAGAATAAACACTTACTAGTTGTACCAGCAGGAGAGAGATACACATGATATTTATATGTAAGTATATATAATGTAGATTCTTAATTGGTAATAATAATAATAATAATAAAAATAATATTAAGAGTAAAACAACGCAACGGTACCAGTTAACTTTTTTTGCAAGGCAGTGTTGGGCTCTCGCCTGTGTGAGCTAAGACAGTATTTACAACAACTAATTAATTCAACATAGTTAGCAAAAAATGTATTTTGTACCACACAATAATCATCACCGATCCTGCCTACGTTTCTAGACTTACGTGTTGGCTGAGATTTTGTTTGAAAGCACAGAAATACACTATTTTTTATCAGCATCATCATCGGCCAACTTCAAGCATACGATCTACAATATTTCCAAGGGTTTATAACAATCATTAAAACTGAATGTCGTGCCACCACCACCAACACTCACCAACAACAGTCAACAGTGAAAATATACATGGAAAGTTCATCTTTCAGAAAGTTTCTAGTCGGTTATTTTTTATTTATTTACGTTTGAGATTAGTTAGTGGGGTGGTGTGAGAGAGAGAGAGGCTTTGTTGTTGTGTGGTTATTATTTGGCTTGATTGTATGGAATTAGTGACAGTGAGTGTGTGCAACAGCGGCTTGTCTTGCTGCTGTATTATTATTATTATTTATTATTATTAATTGGTTATTTTACTTTTTTTTAGCATGATTTGCATACAGTTTCACAGATCGCTTGCTTGAACCAGACCGTTCGATCCCAGCTACTGCTATCATCATCTACTACCACCACCGCCATGTCATTTTGCAGCAGCAGAAAGGTTCTCTTCTTTTCTAATTATCAATACTTGCATCATCTTACTTTATACGTGTTTGTCAATACGTACAAAATATAATCAAATCAGTCAAACTTTAATAGGCAAGAGACAAGCTGGCTGAAAATGTAATATCAATTCTGTACTTGCTTGCGCACTGATAACAGAAGCATCATCATCGCCGTCATCACCTTGTATATCTTTTTTCAAAATTTAATTTCACATAAACGGGAGAAAACGAATAAGGTGTTTGTAATGAAAGGGTTGTTCACACAACAGCTTGTTGATATATATATATTCTTGGAGAGTTCTACTTGATTCTATACAGTTAAAAAACACTCGGGCTTTTCTAAGGACAAAAAGTTTTTGTGCTGACTGGCAGACAGTCTCACACGAATTCAGTGACTTGTTGTTGTTATTAGCGCCTGTCACACCAGTCTCTCCACTAACAAAATTATACTAGCAGCGACCGAGCGAACGATAAGTGATGAAAACTAGCCAACATGTATACATATACCTACCTACGTGATTCCTCTCCTCTTAATTAAGTTAATAAGGTGTGTATGCATAAAAGTTAAAAGGAAACCTGTCAATTTATCATGGCATCCAACAACAACAAGCAATCAATCAAGCAACATCTAGTAAATTATTTCCTTTTCTCTCTGGCCAAGTTCTAATTGATTTACTGTTGTAACTGTAACTGGAGTTTTTAAAATATGTTTTTATTACTACTTTGTCCGTGAAGTGAAATGACTAGTGCAACAATGTTTATACATATTCTCTAACCTACTACACAGTATCTCTTCAACTAGAGCTTCTCTACACTTTTTATTTAGCCTACCAACCAACCTAAAAATATTATCTAGTGAATATTTGAAAATAATGACAAATGATCATTTGAGTTTGCGATTGTGACTTTCGGACATCTACACGCATGTACTATTTAACTATTCTATCTACAACCACAACAGGTGAACAGTACACTATAGATTTTCTAAAAAGGAAAGATTAAACTTTTGTGTAGAAATGTGGTTTATTTTACATCATGTAAATTTGATTGTTTTGTTTGGGTAAACAATGAAAATCGAGGAGAGTGTGTATAGTTAGCTTGTTGTTTGTGTGTCAATTTTTTTATGTAAGCGAATTTAGTTTAAACATTTTTCGAATGCTTATAAGATGGACTGCACTTTGGGACAGACTAACAAGTAATCAACAAAACTACCTGAACAATATTATTTATTTAATTATTAAATAGTAGCGTGTGTATACAGCTTGACTAACGATTCTAAACATAAAATTTACTGCGGCAACACGAACGAATACGAATTTTATATACAGCTGATATTTGAGATCGGTGTCGGCGAATATGTCAACCAAACGACAGTATACATAAACTGGTGGGTCTCTAGTTTGGTATTATTATTGTTTTTCCTACACTAAAACACTTTATTCAAGTTGACAGAGAACAATAAAAATAATTACGAATGTTATTATTATAGCACCTCAATCAAAGACAACAAAGAAACATATTTGTTTGTACTTTTAGCAGTTTCCAACAAGCGCATTTTTCTTCACTATAAATGTGACAGCACAACAGTTACAGAACGTTAAGTACATTTCACTATATCGCTTCTCTAGTAGACAGCATTGACATCTTTTCTTCTAACGAAAGATATCTAAAAAAAACATTTATATTTTTGAAAGCGTAACATTTTTTTTGCATTTAAAAATATTACGCAGTATTACTTATTATGCATATATATTTTTTGTTATTATATATTTTTTTAAAGAACATACTAGTATTCATTCATTAAGAAAAAAGTACTATTATATAATAATAATTAATTAAAAACATTATTATTATTATATAAAGTTTTTGCTTGCTTTTGTTATAATTTTTAGCAGCGGGAAAAGTAACAACGGTTATGTTAGTTTGCAAATCTTCATAGTTGCTGTTTTTTTAACTGCAAAAAAGATGCAATGCAAGACCGAAAAAGTTTTTGTTTTTGGCTTGGTTTTTGTGTAAAATCTTACTTTCTTCTTCATCATTGTCATTGATTTTGATTTTAGGAATCTGACGATGATGACATTTTGACGATGATGGGTTTTTAGGTAATGTTCGCCTACGTGCTGCTGGCTTGTGGTCTGGCCGTTGGGTGCTAAAACCATCTGGACAAGAGCCATAAACTGCGAGAAAGAAAACAAAATAAACGGCCACAATCCAAAAAAATAATAAGTTGAGTTGTTGGTTTATAAAACAAAGAAGAAACGCAAAAGTTGTTTGCAACTCTACCAAAATAGTTTTTACGGCATGCATAGATAATCATTAAAATATATATTATTATTATTTTAAGTTGGTGAATTTGATGAAGAATAAATGATCAAAAAATATATTTTCTTAAAAATTCATTCAGATTAAAGATCCTTATATTATGTACCAATAGATATACATGTAGTTATTGTATAACAACATTTCGGTTAAATTACCGGACAATTGGTTGAATGAATCTTTAATAATTGTCTACGCTAAATTGAAAACTTAAAACAATGCATGTGAAAAATATAGTTTTAAAAAAGTAAAATTTAAGATAATGGCAGTCGCGTAGTTTTGTAATTGAAATCATAAAATTCATTTTACCTCTACAAATTCATACATAGAAATGGTTGTGATAAATTAAATATTTTTTATAAACAAACTTACTTCATAGTTGCAGAGAATCTGATAGTGTGCAATAGTAGAAAATTACCTATTACTAATGTTATTGTAGAAGTATGTAAATACGTAAATATGTAAGTTAGAATGGTGCGATTTTGTTGCTCATGTTTACTTTTTAGTAGTGAACAGTTAACTGATGTGGTATGGCGGTGTCTGGCGTGCTTAAGTAATAGTGAATTAGTTTTAGTTTTCTAGTTTGTTAGTTATTATGGATTTACAAGAGTAGATTATATAATATTGATTATTATCTTTTAAATAGTGTAATAATGCTGAACAGTGCTGCTTTGTACATGACAACTTTGTATTTAGTAAACCTTGCATAAATAAATGATGACCGCTTTCAAGCAGCAGCAGTTTTTTTTACAAAAAAAAGGATTTCAGAAAATGCAAATAATTTTTTAAAAGGCGCGGTATGGCCAGGGCGGGGCTGTATAATTTATGGTTACTTGATAAGTAATGTTTATAAATAAAGCTTGAGAGGAAGACTTTGAAAAAAGGAAACGCTCAAAAGCACACCACGCACGCACGCACACGCACACACGACCACAGAAACTGGATGAGATTTAAGCGGCGAGTACAATTAAAAAGTTTTTTGAATGATCATTTGTGTCAAAGTGAAATTAACGATAACTAAAAGATGGAGAATATGGATATATATATATATCCAGAACCTTGCTGAATACGTTTCCTTGTCAGTTTGATATGCATTTAACTATTATTACACTTTAATTAATTGAAAATAATTTAAAAAGCAGGAATAAAGTGTTGGACAGTAGTGTCGTCGACAAATGTCTATTGTGTGTGTATATATATATAACGTGTGGGCCTCATTAAGATTTTTTTTCATTTAAACTATGCATGTGTATACAGAAGGCGTAGGCGTGATCAGACAAGTGATCATCATCATCAGAGCAACTAAACTGGTAAAATTGATTTTAAAAAATGAGAGGTTATGCAAAATGTACGTCCAATAGTAAAGGCGGTAATTATTCTTACGTTTAAAAAAGTCAACAAGGAGAGTCAAATGTTTTGTATGCATTGTTTTTGAAAGAGTAGTTTAGTGGAATAAAAATGGCGAAGAAAGCCGTAGGCACACACACATGACAAATATAAAAGGTGGAAGAAGTAGTGGGTACTTAATTATATAGATAAGGTAATATATATGTATATAAATATATAGTATTATAGTAGTAATATATAATTTGTTTAAAGAGGAGAAGAAAGTTTGTAAATACACCGGAGGATAGAGAGGCAATAAATACTATTGCAATTAAAGATGATAGGACGTAATAATTTACTTATAATAATAATAATAATAATAAGTAATAATGCTATAATGTAAAATGAGAAAAAAAGGAAGATGAAAGAAGGGAGAAGAAGTTTACTAAAAGAATAAATAAGAAGAAGTAATAAAGACGATCCTAAATAGAGAGAAAGAAAGAGAGAGAGAGAGAGAGAAGTGTGAATAGACTCACCAGCATTCTTATCTAATTCAGCTAAAATCTTGTTATCCTGTTGTATTTTGGCTATGATTCTTTCGATTTCATGATTGGAAGCGATAGGATCATCAAAGTGAAGAGACTTTTGAGAGAAGAGGATTGAATGTCTGGACTTGGTGTGCTGGACACTTGGAACACTTGGAGTAGTGGTGTTGGTCACCTGGGTCAGATCAGTCACGGAAGTGCTGCGCCTCAAACGCTTCCTACCGTGTCTCAGAGGAGAGAATGAGGATTTATGGGTCCGCGGAAGCGAATGTGACACACCTGTTGCGACAAGCGAAGGTGAGTTTGGTGAGAAAGATGATTTGGAAGGGAATGTCTCATGCAACTCAAGCGATTTATCTTGTAGATGCAACGATCTCGGTACACCTCCACCTGACACATGATACTCAGCGGAAGAAGTTGGATGACCTATGTAGCAGTATAATTATTATATAGAACAGACAAGATCCTTATTTTTTTAAAAGAAAAAAAAACAACACTGTTTGCGTGTTGTTGCTGTACGGTAGTAGTAGGCAGTCTTAGTAGTAGTCAGGCAAGTTGAGAGAGAGAGAGAGAGAGAGAGAGAGATAAGAGAAAGAGATAAGAGAAGTTAGAGAAGAGAGATGCTGAGAGAGAGAGAGAAGAAGAAGAAGAAGAACTACTACAGTAAATAAATATTATTAACAGTTGAAGTATATATATATACAAGTAGGGGTTTTAGCAATAAGAGCAAGTTTCAAAGAAGAAGAGATTTTTGTTCTCATTCTTTGTTGTACAACAAGAAGAAGACAGGATATATAGTTATATATATAAATATAATATATAACCTAGATGAAACAGTCAATACAACAAATTTAAATTACTTTCAGTTTGTTTTAGAAATTCTCTTCTCTGACAAAAGCCTACACAACTAACTGCAGCAACTACCTAAGTTTGTATATTTATTTATATATTTACTTTTAAACTTAGTTACTAGTAATAATGATAATGATAATAGTAATACAAAATAATGCACACAACAATGCCAACAGAAAGTATATACACAAGTAAAAAGTCTTCTCCTCTACAATACTAACGACAAAAACAACGAGACTATAGTAACAACAACAGCAATAACAATATAAGTATATATTTTGATACAGATAGATAGTTCTTGCGACAAACATACACTATCATATTATAATAATACTATTCAGCACATTGCAATTTTTAATCTACAAACTTGTTTTGACGACGACCAAAACACTACTTACTGTTGACTATGTATACAGATTATTTTAGCAGCAAGCCTCACACAACAAACAAACTGGTAGTAGTAGTGATGAAGAAGGAAAAATAATAATAGTTATTATTATTATATGTAAAACTACTGCTTTTGATGATGTTCTCATTGACAAAAAATATGGGAAAGCAGCCTGAGAGAGCTTCCATTGAAAGCACACAAAAAATAAAATGACACAATTCACTGCCATGGCATAGCACAACATTGATGTCATCATGTTGTCATAATAGTAAGATTGGGGAATACAGAGATCATTATTATGATTTTTTTTTCTAAAAGTGAAAGCATTTTGATGGACTTTGTAAAAGTTGAGAATGTAGTAGTGTGTACGTAATATTCTCTATGTGCTTTCTCATCTATATATAGCTGAGTAATGATATTCATGTAATTGTGATTTGGCTACGACGCCACTGTCAGAATTGGCAGGGTTTGATCCTTCGAGAAATCTTTATTTAATTTTTTTCACTCTTTTCGTTGCAGTTGGCAGTAAATTTTATGACATTATTTAATAGAGAAAAATAGGAAAATCAAAATTTCTGAAAGGAACAAATCTTCCAACCATTTGGTTACGTCAGTTTAGTTATTTATAGTAACAACAATAGTATAAGAACGAAAGTATTGAAAGTACGTACGCTAGATATATAATATATTTTAGTGAATTATGATACTTTAGGCGTCACATGATCATAATCATCATCATCAGCAGCAACAACAACAACAACCCAACAGCCATTCAACTCGACACTCCCCCTCGATATTGACAATTATTATTATTACCTGCTGAAGTAATAATAATTGGTATTATTATTATTACTACTACTCTTACCAGAAGAGATAATATATGTATCACCTTTCTTCATTCCATTCTACAACAAGATAGTCTTACATTGCCCCCTACCTAATACATACCATTATAGTTTATTTCATCAGATTTTTTACTTTTTTATTTTTGCTAAACTGGGCACAAGGTCACTAAAATTGCGGAAAGGGATTATTATTGCTGTATTGTGGCTAGCAGAAAAAAAATACGCAGACAAAGGAAACTGAGAATACGTTTCCTTTTAATGACATATGAAAAGGAAAGAAAGCTATTGGAACGTATTTTTTTTGGGAGAATATAAAAGCTGTATTTTTTGAGTCAACATTTTAATGGCATATTACCAGGAAAGGATCATGTAAAAAGCACAAGTTATCTGTGAACAAAATTACCGTCTTTGTGATCAGACATATGAGTATAGTAATAGATAGACGGAGGCAGATTATATATACATATGTTTCAGATTTCGTTTTTGTTACTTTTTTTCTCTGTTCGCTGCCTATTGTGAAAAGGAAACGAGGTGAATTGAGAAGGCCTACAAAATGTAATTTCTCCTATCTTTTCCACGACAAGTAATAATAATAGTATTAGTTTTTGAAGCATTCTTCTTGGTATCTTTAGTTGTATAATATGACGACGACGACGACGACGACGACGGCCATGATGAGTAATTAATTAGAAACGCTTATTTTGAAGAGAGTAGTGTGCTCCTACGCGGATGATCATGCAGAGAGACGAAAGGAACTAAAGTGGTGTGGTTGGTGTGTCGTCGTCGTCGTATAGATTGAGTGGATGTTGTATCTGATATCGTGATGAGAATAATAATGATGTCGTCGAATTCACGGAGGCCATAGTCAATCTACCTATTTCATCATATAAGTAAGTAGGCAGTACTTTTTTGTCGTTGGTTCGTGCTTTCAATTTACGACCTACGCGATGTCTTTCTTATGGGGATGATGGTGATACCCACACACTCACTCACACACACACACACACACACACAGAGAGAGAGAGACATTCACTTGAGCATCCTCACTACTATCACCATCATCTAAGAGGAAGCCTATACTTGAGATAATCGGCAAGAGATGAAGCCGTAACCATAAAATGAACGACGGTCGTATGGCTTTTACTTTTGAAGGATGCATAGTAAACCTGATAGTAAAAAAAAGTTGCCTCGTCGTTATTGTTATGTATGCGTGTATTGACTAAAAACTATTACACGTTTAGAATTTGGGTATAACAATTCTCTTTAAAAACTGTGCTTGTTAGCAATGGCGTATCCAGGTTCCATGTAAATCCGCTTCAAAATGGACAAAAATGTGTGTGTTGTCTTTTGTCAAAAGGAGACAGTTTTCTTGTTTACGTTTCCATGCACACACATTCGCTACCTTTCAGTATGGAAAAGGAAAACAATGAAAAGATTATGTACATGAAGAAGAAAAGAAGAAAAAAAAATTGAATGTTTGTTTCAGAGAAGGAAAGGTTTTTTTTTTACAAAAAAATGAGTAGATACTCTTATGCATGTTTTTTTAGTTTGGTTTTACATGAGCTTTTCAAAAGACAACGACAATGGTAAAAGAGAATGGAGTTAAATGATGAAAGCAAGCAGGATATAGTAATATTTTGTGATGGAGAACGTGTGTGGGTAATTTTGTGGGATTAAAGATAAATATTATGCTTTGGTAGTACACAATGATTGGGTTGACGTAAAAAGTGATAGAAAGAGAGAGATACTTAATTGTATAAAGATTAAGAGAGAGAGAGAGAGAAATCGAGTGAAAGACGAGGGATTTTTTTATATAAAAATAAATGTAAGAAAAATTGAAAACTACATAATATTATTGTATAGTATATATATATATAATTTATGGTATAAATACGGTAATATATTTACGTTCTGCAAAATAAAAACTATTTATATAGGTACAATATAAATAGGTAGATATTTATATATATATATAAAAGGTAATTATGTATTATCAGTATCGGTATTATGCTCTATACAAAAATAAAATGTTCAATGATATATATATATATATAGATAGATAGATAGTAATAGTAATGATTTTTTTAAAGCTCTGTGTGTGCATTTTTTGTCTTGAGTTTTTTTTACTTATTTTTGTTTTGTTTTGTTTTTTAAAATAATTCTCTACCTCTTGGGTAAACTCCAGTTGAATGATAGAGTGATTGATGCTGCTGTTCCAAAATAGCGTCCAGTGAAGGAACTACAGGGGTGGACAGTGCCGTAGTGCTCTCTCCTCGACTCAGAACAGAGTCTAACAAGCACAAGGATTGAATCACTAGAGACCATTCAAACTTTCCTTTCTCGTTTTTTAAAAAAAGTTGTAAGTTATACTTTTACATGACAAAAAAGGAATATGCTTTAAAGGAAAGATTTTTAAAAAACGATAAAATTAGTTATAATAAAAAAGTGAAGGTGCTGGTGTTGATGATGGTAGTAAGTAGGGCATTAAACAAAATTGTTTTTTTTTTGGTTGGTTTCTTTGTACAGACACCATCACAGGTGCAGTAGATTTTGTAGGGTCATTTATTTGAAGGGCATGTAAGAACAAAGAATACTTTTTTGTTTGAAAAAAAATCTGGTTTTTACAGTGAACTGTTGCTACTACTCTTTTGTTAAATGCAACGTTGCTTTTTAAATGCATACAACCACAAGTACACTGGGCTGTTGTTCATGTACATATTATGTACTAATTAACATTCTGTGTAAATTTATTCCATCATCCTCATGCACTTTTGTTTTTCAACTGGTAATTTAATAGTAGTGCTGGGCTCTGAAGTGGAGCAATTGCTACAATTGTTTGTGCTGCTTATAGATAGATAGGGTCACATTATCATTTTTTTAAAAAATATGTTCATACCAAGTTTATCGTGAGAGAGAGAGAGAGAGACAGAAGAGACAAAAAAGCATGCAGTTACAGGGAATTTTGGATAATATATCATTGAACGAGTGTGGGTAGGTGAGTGTGACGCAAATACTTTCAATTTCCCCCAAAAAAAGAACAGTTGTATAATCAGCAGAATTTATAACCAAAAGTAATTTCCATATTATTAGTTTCTGTTGATTTTGTGTTTTCAATGAAAGTTTCACTCATTGTCGACTACTAATCTGAGGAGGCCGGAGATTGCCTTTTTGCATCCTGACTAGCTAATAGAAATTTTGTCCAAAAAAAAAACCTTGCCACTCTATTTGCTTTCATTTCTATTTCCATCTAAACAATCAAACAAGTAGGTAAAATGTAACCGCTGGCTCTACCTGTGGTTCTGCTTAGTTTTATTTAATTTTCGATAGAATGCCAATATCATTTTTTCCTGACTGTACTCACTTGTTTCCCCCGGCTCACCACCGGGTCACTCATGTAACAATTTTACCACACTATTTTACCACACGTATTGTTTTGTACATTAAAATAGCCAAAATGACCTTTTCTACTACTACTACTGCTCCTGTGACAGTAATCCCATAAAAAATGTCATCAAGACATGCCATGAATGCGTATCAATAACAAAATAATAAAACTGATAATAAAAAAATACTCTACTACATTACACGAGCGAACCAGAGATAATAGAAAATAAGTAAATAACAACTGGAGAACAAAGAGGTGGTGGTGTACAGGTACACAAAACTGTAATTTAGCAATTTGTATCCTACTTCATGTTGTTATTTGAGGAATGTCGCAGCATTCTATTTGATGATGAGACACTAGACAAAAAGAAAGCATAGAAGATGCTTGGTTGGCAGGGAGATTTGGTGTGTCTTTTTTCAGGTTTGTACCTGTGATCAGTTTTGTTTAAACAAAGTGGTCAAAAACAATACAACTTGTTATCAACCACATGAACCATGGTATCGTCGTCACGTATCAAATAAAATGCTGTTACATGTCCGTCCGCATTGATTATTGTTGGCAACAACGTAAACCCTGATTTATGTATTTATTTACTGTATTGTTATTTTGGTACTCAAAGTGGGGGAAAAAAATTAGCATTCAAGTACGTCAGTGTAAACAAAAGGATATTATATATTTTCTTTTGTCAAAAAAGAAACAAAATTTGTCACGTGTCGTTGTAAATATATTGTTTTATTTATTTTTGCTGCTTTTAAAAGGCTTTTTGCTTACTGTTTGTCTATGCATTGCAGTAGTAGTATAGTAGTAGTAGTAGTAGTAAGTAAGTAAATAAATGTTTACTTCACTCATACACAAAGAGAGAGAGAGAGAGAGAGAGAGTCATTCGGATGCAAAAAAGAGAGCAAAGATAGATTTATAGCTATTTATTTATAAAAGTAGATATATTATTATTATTGATGTTATGCCAACTATTGCTGCTGAGTTTAGTTTCTATTTGGTATATTTACTCTAGAAAAAATGCTGTTCAAAGCCAAAAGACAACAATAACACTATAATAAAATTACTTGGTTTTAAATATTTATTTAGATTATTATGTTGCTCAAAGTATATCTTTCTTTATATTATATGCGGTAGTAGTAAGTAGTACGTGTTCTCTAGATATTTATGTAGCTGCTACAGCTAATAATAAACATACTTTATTATTATTATTATAGTATAAAATTCTAAAACGATCAAAGGGAATTTCCAGATATATATACTGCTTTTTTTACATCACCGTCGTCATCCAGATTATTATTTTATTTTTATCTTTTTTAAATCTTTTTTTTTGAATCATCATTTTGTAGCTGATCAAAGTGCTTACATAGCAAAAAGAAAATGGCTTAGAACGCTAGTAAAATTCATTATGGAAAACTTGAGCTTCTTAAAAAATATTCGCGTATGTTACTTTAATGCGCTGTTTTACATTGTAGTAGCAATAGAAGAGATGTTCTTTCTAGCAGCGTATCCAAAACAGGAAAAACGCACAAAAACATGATATCATTGTATGTATGTATATTATAGTGATAGTAGTACTAGGGGACCCCTATTAGGGCTAGCTGGAATCTCATCCTCCTATTTTATAATTAGTTTTTAGAGAAGCACAAATTAATTACATTTTATTATACTTTCTCGTCTGCAAAATTGTTTTTGTGTATAGCGCGACAGCCTACTCGGTGTGTGTATATATATATATATACATGATTTTTATTTTGCTCAGGAAAACAAGAGAGTTTTCGTCTACTACATACTTGCTAAAAAAAACTTTGCTTTGTTTCTGGAGAAATGAAAAAGTTATCTTGTTCTGTGCAAAATCAATAAACGGCACGAGACCAATTTGTAAGGAATTTGTTGTTATTTTATTTTATTTTATAGATAAAAGGTGAAAAATCTCATATATTTTCCTTTTGCTTTTTTCGTGTTTGTTGAATGCACTACATTTGGTTATGCAATAGTATGTAGGTAGTAGAGTTTTTTTATGCTAGCACTAAATAGTCGGCAGCAGCAGTAGCTCTTTTTTTATTATGATTATTATGTATTAGGTAAACTCTCAGTAGATTCATTCATGAACTCGTAGGATAATAAGCCTACTCACAAAAAAATGAAATCATGCCAGACTAACAACAATGGTCGTATAAAATTACAACAGCAGAGCGCAATATTAAATTTCAGTTTCTACAGAGGTCGGTGGGTAGAGAGTTGAGAATATTGTTATTAATTTTATTATTATTTTGTATTCCTTTTTCAGGCAAGCTGAAAAGTTGTATATAGGGATATATAGGGACACACACACACACACATACACATACATAGGTATGTACACACACACACACTAATAAGCTTCTCATATTTCTTATTCTGTTACTGTTACAATTGTTATTTTGTAAAGTAAATCTAAAAAAGGCAGATATTTTTTTATGCTTATGGTTGCTTTCTTTAGTGTGTGTGTGGATATTTTAAGTGTGTGATCCCCTTTTTAGTCCCTTGACCCCGTAGCAATTTAGCAGTTTAATTCATGTAGTAGGATTATTAAAGAGGCAGTTGATATTTTAACACAAGGTTAGTTAAGGTAAATAAATATTTGGCGTATATTTTTTTATTTGCCTTTAAACATTTCAGCATTGCACCTGCTGTTATTACTGGTATATATAAATATATATATATGTAATTGTGCTGTGCCGGTCAGTAAAGTAAAGTAAAGTAAAAAAAAAGTAATTTATTTTTGTAGGCTTTTAAGCACTTTGTTATGCTTATTCATTTTTTGGGATTATCATTTTGCTACGAGAAGATGAAGATAGATGGTTGATTACCTATGAAACTTTTCTACGCGATAATCGCCGGCTGCTCCCGTCCTCATTTCGTTTTTTCAAGAAGGAATTCCCATTCTAATAATGATAACATATGGGAAAAATCAGATTACGGACGATGTCCTAAAAATGTACATGTACTATTTTTGTTAGTAATCATACCACCACTTGAGTATGAGGACAAGTGTAACAATAATATATAATTTTGTACAAATGTGTTTATATGCGCTCGTTTCTATACTTTTTTTATTTTATTTTTTAAAGGAAAGAGAATTTAAGTATATCACGAAATGAAGGCAATTGCTGCTGCTGGACTAGCTGAAACTACACAGGAGTGAGCTGGTTTGCGCAACATGAGATATAAAAAAAATTGAAACCGAAAAATGAAAATGCTGCTTCATACACCAAGTTTTCAAATAAACTGTTGTTATTATGTATCATCATCATTTTTTGCCTATACCTACCTACCTACATACGTACATAGTACAGCACTCTGCTTCTCTGCCTTGAAATATACATATGTGTACATACATACAGCTTGCTGATGTTAAATTTGTGTGAGCAATACTATTATTTATTATTAGTATTTTTGTACTACCAGCACCCGCTCACTGACAAAACAAGCCTAAATGCTTATGAAATGCTAAATGTTGTAGTCGTATTTTATAGTAGTGGTAATTCCTTTCGCGATTGTATATCATTTCTCCCCAGAGGCTGAGGTTCTACGATATTTGATGAGGTGCAGCGCAACTTTGTTTTTTTCTTTTTATTCCACAATGTGCTTAAGTTCATGTGCTGTAGGGAAATCATCTTTTTTTATCTCTCAAATTGTAGTTTATGAGCTGTATTGATTTCGGGGGTATTGTTTTTCGTGTGTTCGGTGAATTAAAAATGTTAACCTGTAAATTAATGTAATGTTGAGAGAGGGGAAAAACTGGTAACGTTATACTATGGTAAACAATATTTTGGTGTTTGATTACATTACTGTGATCATTATTACTGGTGGTATGTTGTTATTTTTATTATTACTATGACTCTTTTCTCCTTTTTTTGGCCTTTTAGTCATTTCAACCTGACCTAACGTAACTTAATACTAATTTTCTGGGTCAAAATGATTATAAGGTTAGTGCATTTGATACCACAGCAGTAGGATATAGATAAACTGTTGTAATCTAGCAAATTAATTGTTCTTGTGAAAAGAGTCCCGATAGTCAAATACGTGGTTCTTTCGCTGGATGAAAAGATTTTCGTGTTTTTAAGATAATAAAGTAGGAAAGATGGTCTGAAGAAAAAAAAATATTTTTTTTAGAAAAAGAGGGTACACGTAACCGGCTCGTCTCAAATGAAATGATATTTAAACGGAGACGAGTCAATGAGACATTCGTATCGTAACGGTATTTTAATCGTAATAATTATAATTACAATAATAATCTAATTAGGACACTTTAAGAAAAAAAAACTTTGATTTGAATGAAAATAGCAAAAGAAAACCTTACTTCAGTAAAAGTATATTATTTATAGAATATGAGCCTAGCAAGTATTTCAAGATAATAGTAATAGATTTCGATATTGTAATATGAAGAGAAGGAAGACAGTATATACTGTTATTATTTGAAATTGTAAAATGGGATGAAGAGTGCCATAATGAATAATGAGACAAGTAATAATAAAACTGAGAAAAGGAAGAGAGATTAAGAGAAAATCAGAGCGAGAGCATGGGTGGGCAAATTACCTGGAGTTGAGCATAGTGGTGAGTCAGGGGGAGAGTGTCCGAGAGATGAGTGTCTGGAGGATGAGGCACGGACAGTAGACTGTTGTGATCTTTTCAGCGCGGTGAGCTCCAGCATCAACTCCTCATGATGCACGTTTTGGAGCTCCGTCTTCTTCTCCAGCTCTCGGATCTTGGACTGCAAGCACATCAGCGGAGAGGGAGACAAAACAGACATCAAAATCAAAACGTTTGTAATGACAAGAGTATTTCAACCGGTCAACAAAGAACAAGGACAACAGGGGGAGCAAGTGTGAAGCGAGACAATGATGTGTGCAACTGAGCTCAGTACTGTATAATATTTAATAGTAATCATGATAAAAACAGTCACCTGCAGTGCTTCAATGGTCTCCTCTGACTTCTTCTTGTCATTTTCACTGAGCTGGTTAAGTCGATTGACCTCATCTTTCTTCTCCCGTAACTGAGCCAAAGCCTCGGCATGCTGTCTCTCGAGTTCTTTCCTTTGTTCTGACGCCTCACGTAATTGCTACAAGGACACACGGACACACACACACCGAGAGAAACAGACAACAGAAGGCAATTTAATTTTCATCAATTTCGCCCATCATAAGTGTATAAAATACAGTACAATACAATCAACACATACTTTACCCAATAATTTTTATGAAAAAATTTCAATTTGTACAAACCTTCAGAATTGACTCCAGGTTGGAAGAATTTCTGGAGTCCACTCTAGCAATTATTTAGATTCCTTGCGCTCCTCACAACAACACACTGCGAAAACAGGAAGAAATATTATTATTATGCCTCGCTACAAACACCTTTCCATCAATCAATCACTCTGTACTCGAATGTCTCTCTACAAATACATACAAGTTTCACTTGCTAAACATTACTCCAGTTTAAGCTTTTAATTACAATTAAGATTTAAGTAAATGAAAATACAACAACAACAACATCAACTTACACAAAGCACAGTCATATAAACTTCACGTACGTGTGATACGTTTCCAAAGCCAGCGATGATGGTTTAGCGTGATATACGGGTGTGAACATCTGCGAGCCACGAGTCTTCACGAATTTGTACAATGCCTCTTCCACTCATACCTTTATGGAGTACGGATGCTGAATTGCTGGCTTTCATTTATTTACTTGATGAATTTTTTAAAAACCGTTCGTTTCTTTCCCTTTTTTTGTTCTTTCTTTTCCCTCTTTCTTTCTCTCTCTCTCTCTCTTTCTTTTCTCTTCTTCCACTTAATCAACTAAAATATGTAATAATAGTTTGTTTCGCCCGTTGTTGTTTTCTTCTTGTCTTGACAATGTGATACACAAAAACAAGGTGATGATGATGATGATGAAGAAGAGGAACAACAAGAGATAATTACAAGTTCATGAATGTTTATTTTTTTAACCATGGATTTACATTACAATTATTAACATTAGCATTACTATTCAGGTGATAACTTGTTTGTGTAAGCAAGAGTATTTTTTCTTTTGAAAAGAACGCTGTCTGTTCTTACCAGCACTCGCACAACAGTAGAAGAGTACCAACCAGTATAGTCACTAAACAAAGTTTCAAAACAAAACAACCATGTACTTTCTCTCTCTTTCTCTCTCTCTCACTATTTTGATAAGGAACACCTTTGATAAGTATTCTGTTCTCTTTAAATATTTTTGTTGCTGGATAGTAAAAGTTGTAGTAGAAAGTGTAGAAATAGTTGATAGAAAGTAGAGTGAGTATATTATTATAATATGTATACTATTTTCCCCGACTAAAAACAACTTGATTTCCCACCAACGTCGTCGTCGTCGTCGTCGTCGTCGCTGCCGCACACTAAAATACAAATTTATTTACTATAACTGTTTTTGAATTTCCTCTTCCTCTTCGTCTCTCTCTCTATTTTTTTTTGCTGATAATAGAAAAAGTTTGTTAGTCAATCTTTTCTCTTTTTTTGGCTGATGTACTTTTTACTTATTAGAATGATGATGATGATGATGATGATGATGAGTGTCAGTGGTGGTAGAACTAGTAGATAGGTATATCTATATAAGTAAGTAAGTAAGTAAGTAAGTAAGTACTAATATTAGTATTTATTTTAGTAGAAGCAGAGTAGCAGTAGTAACCGTGGTCTTGGTGTTGTTGTCGTGGTAGTAGTTACCACTTCAGGAGAAACTTGCACACTGAGAAACTCACACTACGAGACCAGTGATACTCAGCGGAGAGTAAAAAAAGGAGTAGGGAAAAGTAAAGGAAAGTGAGATAACTAATACCATCGGCACCACCGCCGCCAATACCGCCATACCAACACCACACACACACACACAGTCAAGCAGCAGTAAGAAGTACGAGAAAGCAGCAGCAGAGTGGCAGTCCTACACTACGATTACTACTACTAACCATGTCGACATACTACATCACCATCACAACCAAGACAGCGTAAAGTGGTCCTAGTCGTAGTAGTGACCGTAGTAGTTTTTGGTAGTCGTAGGAGTAGACGTGCCGTAGTCATAGAAGTGCATAGTGGAATGGCAGTGTTGAAACTGTAAGGTGACTGAGAGAAAGATGAAATCATTCGGGGTGCCTATTATTTTATATACATTTTCATGGTAGTAGCTTCTTTATCCTTTCTTGCCACTCAATGCAAATAATGCAACGTTATACTTGCTTGCTGCCGCTTCTTCTTCTTTTCTCAGTATACTGCTACAATAACACCAGAGCTGACTTTTCTCTCGTCTCTGTTGTGTGCAGCATGCAGCAGCATGCTTGCAAGACAGGCAGGCATAACGTTTTCAAATTCAACCAGCTCTGCTGCTTCTGCTGCTGCTGTTCCTCTCTTTTCCCTACTCAAGTCTATACACTTTTCTCCGTGAGCCTTTCTCTCAGCCTCTCTGCCTGTTCCTTGCACACAACAACGGATACATATACAGGTTTTTTTTTCTTCCCTTTTTCTCTCTCGCTCCACCTAGCTCTCTGCCTCTGCTCGTCAGCTAAAATGTAAGTATTTTATGCTGGTGCTTGTAGTATATTATGTAGTAGTAATAGTCCATTCAAAAGTTGGAATTAATGGGAAAAGGGAAATTGTTGTTTTGTAGCTCGAGCTAGTGACTACCACTATTACTACTACTACACTTGTTATGATTAGTTTTCTCTCTCTCTCTTTCTCTCTCTTTCTCAATCTCAATGCATATGTTAGTTGTAACTTCAAGTGGTGGTGGTGGTGGCGCTGGTAATATTTCTCGGTACCAGCATTAGAGCACTCTACTTCACCGCCACCACCACTACTACCGCCAGTTATTAATGCTATTCTCTTTGCTGTGTATGTATGTATGTGTGTATGTATGTGTGTGTGTTGTTGTTGTTGTTGTAGTAACTCATTCGTTAAGGCAAGCATTTTATTCTCTCTTTTAAACATTGAATTGAACATAAGATAGTTGAAAAGAAAGAAGAATTTCCCTCACATAAACCATACGAAACTCTATACCTCTCGCTCGCTCCTTCGCTCGCTTACTTGCTTGCCTGCTAGCACAAGCATACTCTTTCTTTCAGAGTCAATTTCATATACACTTTTTTTGCTGGTATTGTGGTACTGATGGTGGTGGTGGCGGTGGTCGTGGTGCTGATATTACTATCATGCCACTTTAAGAAGACGAGGAAAAAAGTAAAGTGGTCTTGGCGGCGGTAGGAGAAGTAGTAGTAGTTGTAATAGTGGTTGCTGCTGTTGTAGTAATCATTTGTTCGTGATCTCCAACACTCTCTCTGCCTCCTTTCCCCTCTCTTTCTTTCTCTCTCTCTCTCTCTCTCTCTTTATCTGTTTTCTAATAACTGGTAGAAATATATAAGGCATTCGCACAGTCTGCTTAGAGATGATTACAGTACATCACCTAGTGAGTGAGTGGGAGAATGGGGAAAAAAAGAGGAAATGAGAGGACAATACGTACAACAGTGCTAACAAAGATCCGCAAAAAAATGCTATGAAGTACCAATAGTATTCCTGTCTTTTTTCCTTTTCTCTTTCTTTCTCTATCTCTCTTTCTCCCTTTCTCGCTCTCTCGAGGTTACAGGTCAGTTAGACTCACAACACGATTTCTATCACTACTACAGGTTTTCTAGTTTAATTTATTTTTGTCATTGTAAGTAAAGGAAAAAGCTAGACCAGAGGAATGGAAAAAAGGGGAAAAAAGCGGCTGGATATGACCGTGTAGTAGGTATAGCAGCATGCTTGGTAATACTTAATAAGACAAAGGCGAGAACACGTTTTAAACGCGAGCTGAAAAACAATGAGAGGGGCGCCTTTCCATTTTTCTCTCTCTCTCTCTCTCTCTCTCTCTCTCTCTCTCATTTGCCATCAATTCATAAGGTATTTATGTTGAAACAGTGGGATGATAAGAGGACCAGCAGTAATAAAAATCATATAGGTATATATAATTTTTGGCAAAAGAATTTGACGTAATAAAAAATATTATATAGTACGTACAGGGCTCATATGCTTTTTAAGGTGTTCGCACCAAGTTGTAGTGACTATGCTGATTGCAGAGGGAAAAAATGTTTGATATTATTTTGAACGTACTTAAAGTTTTTGAAACTCTTTGCTATTCGCTATAGTCATGACAAATATTTAAAAAATGATGCTTTGCGCAATAAATTGAGCTTACTGCAATTATTTTCATGTTTAAATAACACGACAAGTGCATATTTTCCAGCTACCTAAAACCGGAACAGCACAGATATTGAAAGAAGGTATGTAATAATAATATCATGTGTAGTAGTAGCACTTTGGTGCTTCGGGTAGAGTAGGCGTGTGTGGAAAAATATGATCCTTCCTAATTTTGCAAATAATAAAACTTGGTATAAATTTCTACAAATTAAGTTAAGGTGTATTTATGGGTATCTTTCTGACAAACGAGCATGTGTCTTAAGCAGTGTGATTGAAGCGCTATGAGTTTGAAAAGGAGTAGACCGGACGGTTAGATGTGGGTGGACCAACGGGAAAACACGAGATGAAGTTAAGTTTAGAAAGGGAAAAAATCAAAATAGTAGTACATCAGGCTTTTACCCAATAGGCCATGGTGAGCAGGAAGATGAAAGCTTCAAAGTTTCCTTTGGGGTTATTTTTTTGAAACTCCCAAAAAGTTTCAACTCCAACTCCTGTTGAACAGGCGTTCTTTAGCTAGCGAGTATTAATAATATTAATAATAAGCTGTAGTGAAATATAGAGAGCGGAGGAAAAGATAACGGGTAAAAAAAACGAATTACCATCATCCGCCCTTTCGCAAATTCTACGCAACATAAGGAAATCGATAAGAACGGGGAAAAAGTTGCAGCAGGGAATTTCGGTCACGGGGTCCTAAAAGAAGAAGAGGAAAAAGAGGTGGCTGCTGCTGCTGGTGGTGGTGCTGGTGCTGCTTACTTGCTGCTCAACTTCAACTTCCATGTATTGTCATGCCCACCATGCATATTTTGCGAAGCATTCGCAGGAACAGAAACGGTTTTCAAAGCTCTCTGCCTCATTTGAGTATGTGGGGATGCCACCGCCCAAAAATAAAGACTGACTGGGAGAGAGAGAGAGAGAGAGAGAGAGAAGACGAGGAGGCAAAAAGTATAAAGAGCGGTATAAGGTATGGCTTGGTCAAAGTTGTTCAAGCCCCACCGTTTCACTCAATGCGTACATGCCTACGTATGCATATGTGAGCTGGGTGCATGTCTGTACATTCATCGTTCCACAATCTAATATTAAGGAGGAAGAAGGAAAGGCAAGAAGAAAAAATAAGTTCACAAGTCACTGGAATAATAGTAGTAGTGGCAGTAATAACAGAGCAATAATAATAGTGGCGAATGTACATAATGTATACATGTATGGAGATAAAGACACACAGAGAAAGAGAGAGAGAGAGAGAAACCTGCAAACGCAAACAATCAAGCATGAAAGGAAAATATTTTGTGGGGAGAAGAGAATGGAAACACTTGCACTGCTCAGTCAACAGACAGGCACACAAAGCATTATTGGACATGAGATGAGATGAGAGAGAGAAAAAAAAGGATGATAGAAGAAAGTGGATTTACTCTGGAGACACTAACATGTTTACATATATTTAGAGGAGAGATTCTCAATAAATATAGACGGTATAAATTGCAGCCGTGTGGTCGTGGTAGTGGTGGTGGTACATGCTTTCTCCAATATGATAATGCCTAGATACACATAAACACACGTACCTGCCGCCGCCGCCGCTGCTGAGTTGCTATTTATGTAGGAGTTGAGAAGAGCAGAGAGAGAGAACGGGTTCGTATGTATATGTGGCAGGCATTCTCATGTAAAAATTGGGAGGGACCTCAAGCTAACCTATGTTTTTCCTGTCGTAAATACAGAATCACGCTGATTGATATGAAGACGAAGAGGAGAATGGTTTTCAGTTCCTCTTTCCCTCTCTCTCTCGCTCTCTCCACCGTACTCGTCGTGTGTGTGTCTAGTGCGCTATATAAGCAGTTACTATATGCATATGTTACTCAGCCCTCTCTATAAATGAGTGAAATTCGCGTAATGCAAAGAATAAGTTAAATAAGCAGAGGCAGCAGAGCACAAAGAGAATTGACTGAGAGGCACACAGGCAGCAGCAGAACGGGGAAAAAGCTAGAAAAATAAACGTCACTGAGAGCAAGCAGGCAGCAGAGAAGAAAAGACGAAACTCCTCTCTCGCTGTCTGTCTGACTGTATGAGAGGATGACTACCAAAACCGTTGTTCTTCAAGTATGCATGGACGTATGTAGGAAACGTTTGTAAAACGTACACGCAGACATAAATACATTTTTTTTCTTGTGGCGTGTTGGTGGTGGTCAACGTTTTAGTAGAAGCAGCAATAGGAAAAAAAGTCTTGTTGGTCCTTCTTTCTCATGAAACTAAACGTACAATTTTTTTTACATACAAACAAGATGTAGTGGTAGCAGCAGCAGCAGCAGAAGAAGAGGAAGAATATAAGCATTTTTTATCACATGAAAATATCCACGCATGAAATTCAAGAAAATGGGCAGGAAATGGAGAGAAAGAGACATTGTTCGCTGGAACGGGAAGAAAATATCAAGGAAGTAAGCAGCGGACCAATGAACCATTCATTGCCAAAAAGACAGGAAATGTGTAGGCGAATGTGTGAGCACAAGAGGGTAGGCAGCAAGGTAGTAGTAGTCATCAAAACAGATCCGTGGTGCTGTGTGCACGTACAATGAGTATATAAACTGAATGTATCTACTTTCTCAAAACAAGTATATTATTATTGCATAGGGTTAGGTAGGAGAGCAAGGTGACTACACACGTAAAGTAGTATATATTTTATACGAAAATTTTTCAACTGTTTTGAAAGAAAAGTGTACATTTGATAATAAAAAAACACCTTGTATAGCTTATGATAAAGTTGTATCAAACGAGAGAGAGAGAGAGAGAAAAAAACTCGGTATTCGGTTTTTGCGTGGAATATTTTCTTTTTGTGGATACAAGTTGCATGCGTACGGCGTCATTATATTTTTTTCTGCGTTGTTTGAAACCGGTCCATTTTAATACGAAAAATAAAAGTTTTGAAGAAGCTCGTTAATTTCCTCATTTTTTTCTCCTCATATGTATACTTTCTCCTACTCGAATACACGTTACAAATCCATAATTAGCACCCCTTGACTCTTAGTTTTAATTAACTTTGGAAACTCTCTCGGAGAGAGAGAGAGAAAAGGAACAAGTTGAATAATAAAAAAAGAGAGCTTGAGCAATGTATAGATACGCAGAAGAAGAAGAAGAAGGCATAGTATGCATGCATGCCTGGTGGTGGTATTATTAGTGGAGGAGATTACTGTGATTATGGATTACACAAATGGTATACTACTTACTTTGTTGAGAGTAGTAGAGCCATGACATTTTCTACATAATATGTATATGCTTTCTTGTGTGTGTGTTTTTTTAGAAAAAAAAATCTTTTCATTTCAGTGCTACACACACACACACACACACACACACTTGATGCACACACAATAACAAGCAAATAATAAATAGCGGTAGCAAAAGATATAATATTTTATGTAGTAAATTGCACTTACCTGTCGTCTACTTCATGTCTCTTTCATTTATAAAATGCTTTTAGTTCCAGTCTCCAAAAGTTTTTTTTTTCTTCTCTTTTTTTCCTTCTTTCTTTTCTCTTATTCCATGCCTACACGTTTTCTTTTCTTCAACTGTCGTCTCTCACAAAGTTCCTTTTACAAGGGATCCTACTTTCTCACAATAACAACATGACAGTTACAATAAATATTATTAAGCAAGTTACCATCTCTCTCTCTCTCTTTCTCTCTCTCTCTTCCAGTTTTCACTAGAACTGCTCTCTGATTTCCCTCAAAACTTTTTTCCTTATAAGTGGTATGCACATCAAAAAACACCTACATACATCACCATATTTTCATCATATAAACTAAAATAAGGTACAAACAAATAGATAAATAATTTTTCAGTAGCAAGAATGTGTTTTTTTTGCTGGAAAAAAAATCTGAAACAATCTCTGTCGAAGCATCAGTGAAGCATGATCCTGCCACTTATTCACTTTACTTACACACCAGCCATTCACCAAAACTTGTTTCTTGTTCCCAAAGAAGGAAACAGAGAGAGAGAGAGAGAAAAAAAATACTTGTTGTAGTGCACCACACACCACCACCAGTCTCTTCAGCAAAAGTTTGCCACTCTTCTTCTTCTTCTTTCTTTCTTTCTTTCTTTCTTTTTTACTGCACACCACACACGTGGGAAAAGGCGGAAAAAAGTTTCCAATTTTGCCACAATATAGACAACACAGCACTATATTTCTGGCCAGTCATCCTCATAAACACCGTAACTCCAACTATGGATATTGTCATTCTACTGAAAGGACCATCTGAATGATGTAATGTTACAAGAGAAAAAAAGAGACATCGTCATCATCCTACAAGCATACAATATACCAGCTCACGATAATAATCGGGATGATAATGATGCAGGGTTGTTGTTGTTGTTGTTGTGTACATAAAACAAAACGTACTGTTTTTTTTAAAAAAAAGCAAAACAAGTACACACCGACACCACCACTCTCTCTTTAGAGGCTGTTTAGTAAAGTGTTGGAATGATGAGAGAAAGTGTCGCTACAAATCACGCCTACCTCCCACAAAGCAAAAAAGGGATGATGATGATGACGATGATGATGATTACGCTGATGCTGATATGATGATGATAATGCTGGTTGACACAAGAAGATCATTATACTTTTTTACTGGTAGTAGTGATAGTGGCGGTAGTTTGTTTTTTTTTGCTGGTGGCAGATAGCAAACGTTAAAAAAATGCATATAGACAAAAAGTGGTTTCCTGCTTTAGCTATCCTCTCTGGTTAGCGGAAATGTTTCGGAGATTACATAGGATATCATTTGAATTTTTCATCAGCACGCTCGTTCATTGATGATGCTGCTGGCTCTCACTCTCTCTCTCTCTCCTTTTAAACAATATTGTCACATTCTCTTTGCTCTTTATGAGCACCACCACTACTGCCTCTGCTGCTGCGGCTGAACACTCTTAAAAAAGAGGACATGTAATAAAACACGACTTTTTTTTTACTCACTCACTCAAACAGTCTTTTATGAGTACAGGCAAACAAAATATTGCGATGTGAGCAGAGATGATGATGATGATGATGATCACATATCGCACCTAACTATTTTGCAAACAAAGCAGCAAAAGGATATTACTTTGCTGTGATGATGATAGCGATGATGATGATGACAATGATGTTGCTGCTGCTGATGATGGCAGCGTCTTCTTTTCTCTTTGTGTAATTTTTTTCATCCTTTTTCTCTCTTGTCGCTTGCAGCACAGATACAGCCTGTATGTATGCATGTATGTGTGCAGTGATAAGTATGTCAGAAAAAGTTTGAATGATACACAAACCCAATCGAAAATTTCATTTTGTTGTACGTTCGCTCTGGTGTGGCTGTATTTATTTTATATTTGACGCAAACTTTCTGTTTATCTTTGGTAAAACCTTGCTTTTCCTGCGGTTGTTGCGGTGACACCAGCACCCCGCTACCTACCTTTTCCAGTGCTTATGTATAAAATACGAGGATCACGAAAAGATGCATGTAATTTATTAGAAACTCTGCACTATAACATGATTATTTATGAAAATGCTTCCTCGACTGTCTCACGTTTCCCAAACAAAATGTCACCTGAACTGCCGCAAGTTTGCTGCTATTTACTTTTGTACTCGTAGCACTGGTAGTAGTAGTAGTTGTAGTAGTCTGGTGGTTTTTGTGGTGTTATTATTATTATTGTTGTTGTTTTACTATTATTATTTTAAAAGCTCGCCCACTTTCCTCTCTGCTCTTTAGAAAGTAGAGTAACAGTTTTCAGATGCAACAGCGTCCTTTTGAACTTCTCTCTCTCTCTCTCTCTCTCTCTCCCTCTCTCTCTCTGCCCCAAAAGTAATCGATCCTGAAAGTTGCTACCTTTGCTACTCCTTTTCAGGTTTTACATAATTCCTGTGTTGTGTTTCAGGTTCTGTATTAATTTACCGTTTTTAGCAGTCTCTCTCCTCATTCGCCACAAACACAACACAGTCACGTTGTGCTTTACATACACAATTTTTAATATAATCAGTGTCATGTTTTTTATTGTACTCTACTATATGCCACCACCACCACCACCACCGCATATTATATATCATAGACATTCCATTTAATCATTTTACTGCATACATGCAATAATGCGTGAAGCTGCGTGCTTCGCTCCCAAACACTAAAAAAATTTACAATATTGTATCCCAACCGAGTGGAAACCCTTTTGCAGTAGCAGCGTTAAGTAGCGGTGATGGGGGTAGTGCAAAAAAAAATGTTTTTAAAAATCATGCTCACATTTTTGACAACAGCATTTACTTTTGCTCTCCTCCATCATCAGAGTGAAAAGTTTTGAGCAATAAAATAGTGAGCGAGTGAAGAGAGCCCACGGAAAGTAAGTTAGTCTCTGCGGAAAAAATTAAAACAAGGAAATTATACTTTTGTACTTGCGAAAGGTGTGTGGAGAGAAAATGGCAAAAGGGTGGTAGCGGTGGTGCGGTGGTGGCAGTGGTGGAGAATGTCTGGCTTTTCATGTTGACGGAGAAAACTGCACGATAGAATTTAATAAATATTGTGTATGTGTGTGTCCTGCTTGGCGTGCATATGTATGTACATAGCCATACATTTATATTTATGTTTTAACACAGTACAAAAAGTTTTTTTTGGAAGCTTTATCAACGAGAAGGAACAAAAAACGACAAGGTTACTTGCTAAATTTCTGATTGCATGTCGCGTGAAGTTGCTCATACATATTAAGTATTTATGCATACAAAAAAGTTTTTTACAGCCAGCACCACGACCAGCCTGTAATCATGATGATGATGATGATCATCATCATCATCATCAAACAGTCCCATGGCCCTCTGTAAAATGTTTCATTTAGACTCTAATTACAAAAGATTTTTTTATTTCGCTTCATGGGATTATGAGTGACATTTCTGCTTGGGGATAATGTTATTGTTTGTTTTGTAGGGGTACATTGTAGCATGCCAGCGTATTTTACACGAAAAGAAAGCTCAGACTGGGAACGACAAAAAAAGGTGCACATTTTTGAGAAGCACTTGCTCATGTGCTTTTCCAAATGTTTCATCTGCTCTTAAACACGGCTTGTTCTTTACAGAGGGAAGCAGGCATACGGGAAATAAACATGACGGCGTTGTGTGCATTGTCAAGCTGTATTTGAGTTGGCTTAACTGCATTATGCATAATAATAATTATTGCCCTTTTTCGTGACAATACACACTCCTTTCTACAACTTTCTCTTTCGTGCAACAACTTGTCACCTTTCACCTTCAACCGAAGAGTAGGTAAAAGGTGTGCAACAGAGGGAAAGAAAACAAAGTATAAATTCAATAAGAAAAATATAGCTTTCAATGAATTACATGACAGACAGAATGACAGACAAAAACGAAATAATCAAAATGGTGCAAAACCGTACGATTGATTGGTTTGGTGTCCATTGCCCGAAAGAGATTTTTTTAAACACAATTTGCTAGACTCCTTTTGCTACAATTTTTTTATCCTTGAGTGTACGTAAGCTCAATTGGACATTTGGCCTTTTGTGACACATCAATTTGCTCGGCTTTCACAAAATTTTCATATTATACTAATTTCCACAAACTATACAAATTTTTAGTACATACAATGATGATAGCAATGAAAGACGATCGAATCTATATGTTGTTACAATTCATGTATCTACAATAACTCGTTTCAACTACTGCAAGCAATGCTGTGTTCCTCAAAGTTAAATTTTTAAAACTTTTTTAAGTTGAGTTTCACAAAAATTAAAATAGAATTTAGTTGAGGGGTGGCGGTGTCATTATACGATAAACGGGAATCATAATGCGTGTTATTCAACTTTGTGGACTTGTGTAGATATATTAGTCAATTTCAGACTGTCTATATAATCATTTATTGAATTAATCGACCATACCGAAAATAAACTATGTATGTTGTAATTTTTGCATAAAATAGTTAATCATAACTTTTTCGAGCAAACTGATTCCTAGTCGATCAATTTCCTAGTACGTACAGAAATTGACCGTTCGAGGAATTGATCTATTCGAGAAAAGAGCCAATCTAGCAAACTGGTTCGAGCAAAGTGTAAATCTGACAAACGATTTTCGGGAAACTGACCAAAGGCGGATTTATTAATGGTGCGTGAGCTGTAATGCACTAATATTGAAAACGTTGACATTGTCATACAGTTGAAACCGTTACATAGTATTTTAAAATGTTGGCGCCATAAAAACACCCGAAACACGGAATTAGCCGTCATCTATAATAACCTAACTGTCAAAAGAAAGTATTTTTTGTGAAAGTGAAAATTTGAAATCGTTAACAAGTTAACCTGGTTGAATGAAATACTGAC
>JAHZMT010003243.1:0-14393 GCA_027743785.1 Sinhomidia bicolor
TGACTGGAAGAGTGATATTATTATTATAAATATATATGTATGTTACATACACAGAGTTAGTCAGTCTTTTATTACCGAAACAGGTAAAATTTATCATTTGTTGTGTTTTTGTGTTTCCATAATAAAACACAGGATCACGTATAAACGCCACTGCCACTCTGTATGTTAGAGACTCATCATCTTTTCCCGCTTATTCTCTTTTTTCTT
Source organism: Sinhomidia bicolor (assembly GCA_027743785.1). Lineage (NCBI taxonomy): Eukaryota > Metazoa > Arthropoda > Collembola > Entomobryomorpha > Entomobryidae > Sinhomidia > Sinhomidia bicolor. The sequence continues at coordinate 208 of JAHZMT010003243.1, forward strand.
CTTCCTGCCTACTATTTTATACCATTATTAGCATTAGCTGGCAAATTTCAAACCAAGGTAAAATAAAATTGCTCACTTTTGCAATCGATCCTGGCCCAGTTTTTGATGCTCGCAAAGTCGAATATAGAGACGATCTCTCGTGATCAAGAGCATCTCTCTACCTTAAATATACATAGGTATATATATACAATGACAAAATGTAAAAGTGATAATATATTATGTTATGCACGTTTTTTGTACAAGTCTTCCGGTGATCCACCCACACCAATTTCATCGTCATTCATTTTAGTTTTATATTTTTTTCGTTTCTGTAAACGTTGCTCTTTCTCTATCCAGCAGGGTTTCTCTTGAAAATTCCTGGAAAAAATATATTGTAGCAGCACGTATACGCAACGGCATAACGAAAAATTTGACAGGAAATTTAAATGGTCTTGAATGTCTGTATGGTATGGATGACATGCGTGAATTATTGGATGGCCGTCGTCGTCGTAGTCGTGGTTATGTGTACTTTGCATGCATGTACATGTAAATCATTCTTTTCACTAGAACTTTGCTTCTCTTCTTCTCGCTTGATAGCCAAAAATTGGGCAAACTACCTGAAAATGATATTCGATATTATACATACTATATACACAAATATATACGCGTATCATTGATAATATTTATTATAAAATAATAAATGATAATGCAAAACTGTCTACCATTTCCTTGTCTTCTTAATTTCCAGGAAGAATGATGAATAGACAGGAAAATCAGTTGTAGTAAACGTTGTTGTAGTAGTAGCAGTAGTAGTAGAGACATGAATCTGGAGAAAATATTTAAGAGAAAGTAGAGAAATTTTTGTGTACAAAAGCGTCATTGTTTACTTGATGTGTCAGTATCAGCAGCAAGAGCAGCAGAAGCGTCGTCATCATCATCATCATCGTCATCATCAATATTATTTTAACCTTATTTCATAACTCTTGCAGCAGCAGCAGCCTGTTGTTGTTGTACAGTAAAACTTTACCTATTATCTTACCTAGGTACGTACGCACTCAAATCAAGCTTCTCACATCATCATTACATTTCCATAATGGCAATAATGACGATAATAACAGAGTCGTGGTGCTAACATAATAGTAATAAAGCATGATATCTGCTCGTTAAAGACTCCCGTCGTCGTGGCTATGGCCTGCCCATCCTCATCATCATTTCATCAAGCCAATCATCAAGTGAGAATGAGTTTACTAAAAGTAAAACTATTATATAGGCGACGACGACAATGATGATGATAGTCCACACTATACTACTACAGCAGTATAGTGATTGAATGTGGTGGTGATGGCGGCGGCGGTGGTTGCTCTGCACAAGTATTTATATGACTTCCTCTCTAATAAAATGAACATATTTCTATTTTTATAACGTGTACTGGTGTTGCTGCTGCTGCTGCTAGTTGCCTGGTGCTAAAATACAAGAAAAAGGAAAAGGGATACCAGGTGGTGGCAATGATGATGATGTATCAAACGATATCATTTACTTTGACCACATGCTGCTACTGATGTTTCTCTTCAACTTTGCTTACTCTTCTACCCATTCTCATCATCAACATGATCAACACTATCACATATCACCATAATAATAATAATAATATGATGGTGATGATGATGATGACGGCCGTGAAAAGTGTTACATNATCACATATCACCATAATAATAATAATATGATGGTGATGATGATGATGACGGCCGTGAAAAGTGTTACATAAAAAAACAAAACTCGGACTAAAAAAGGAGCGATAAGAAAAATGAACCAAGAGACAATCACGATTTATAAATCTTCTTTTTTTTCAAACTCTGCTAGCTGGTTTGGAAGTACAGACTAAACTATAGTGTAATAATAATCATCTTCCTTTTTTATCAATTCAATCTAATTCCGATTTGAAACCATTTGAAAACATATAATGTACTCGTCGTTGTTGGAATGACAACTGAAAACATGAGGGAGAAATAGAGAGAGAGAGAGAGGGAAAGATTGAAAGAGAGCGCGAGAGAGGATTTCGCGCTTTTTGTATTATTATGTTTATTTGAAACCCTTGCTGAATAATAAATGGAGTAAAAGGGAAACAAGAGAAAGAGGTTGTGAAAACGATAATTGATCCATTTTTGGACTGGGTTATGTTGATGGTGTGGTGGTGGTGGCGGTGGTGGTGATGTGTTGTGATGACGGTGGTGTTAGTAATGTTTATGCTGACGTCTTTTCCTTTCATCGTCGCTCTTATTTTTTTTGTTTGGGTAACTAGGCTGGATTCATTCCTTGGATTGAGACACTATTTAGCAAAGAAAAAAAATTTGGTATAAGAGAAAAGTAGTTGCCAAAATTTCACCGAGTGAAACTGTAGGCTGTTTTGGTAATTCAATTTTTTTTCCAAAAGTTCCATAAAGTACGTTGTTATGGAAGTTGATGTGATGTGACGATTACGTTTTTTCAGCAAAGTAGACGGATAAGAAGAAGAAGAAGAATAAAGGAGACTTTTTTAGTTTGCTTTTCTTTCTGCTGAGCAGTGAGCAGGTGGAAAGAGTAGAAATGACGACGAGTTAGTGAGTGCGTCTGTGTACACAAAAACGTTTTTTTGTCTTCTTTTGTCTTTTTCCTAGCGTATGCAGTGTTTTTTTTTATCTTGACTGCATTTGGAACAATAGAAAGGAAGGTGACATTTTGTTTTGTTTTCATTGTAGAAAAGAACGCAAGATAGATTAATAAACTGTTGAGAGTTGGGTTTTGACAAGTGCACTTGAAATGAGAACTCTAGAATATTGCCCGTAAGCGTTATATTCATCATTAACAGAAAACTTTTGTATTGTCTGTCGAAAATGAAAACAAATGTATTTGGAATGTCAACAACGTTTTAGAAAACAATAGATTTTGTATTATTATTATTATTATGTCTACAAAAACAAGGTGTTTAATAGGCATATTATATATTGACCAGATATTAATTTGCCAAAGTTCATCTATTTTGATGAGGAGAAAAAACAGCACTTTTTTTTTAAAAAAATGTGTGTGGGTGGCATAAAAACAGTCATTGTTAGATAAAGCACCATTATGATATATTTGACGTATTGGATTTATAGATTTGGTGTTGTTGCAGCAAGGGATAATAAAAAGTTGTATCAATGCCAAAAAAAATTCTGCAAGTTAAATACACACATAGAATCAGCTTAGAAGCAGGACAAAACATGGGAAAAAATGTATTTTTTTCCGCCACTTCCCTCTGCTATCACCGTCACTCATTATATGTAGTTGCTACAGTAGAGAGATGAAAATAATAATAATCATCATCCTCACCACCACTGTGCTGAATCTGTAAAAGCAACAACATGATTTCATGCCAAACAAACCAAGAAAGAAAACAAATTTATGAATCAACTATAAGCACTCAATTCATTTTTTTGTTCCACTGCTGCTGCTGCTGCCGCTTGCTACTTCAGCAACATTTACTCCACTCCAACGGCAACGTTTCCATCGTAAAAGAAATGTGCATAGCCGTTTCCACTTTACTTTTATCCATTCTTTTTTATACAAAAAATGGGTCGTCCATCTTTTTCTAGTGGTGATGCTCCGTTCTTTTCTCGGTATACCCCAAAGCTAAAGGAAAGAGGAATAGGAAGGAAGGAAGGAAAGGATAATGCATGTAGTACAAGCACAACTACAGCAGCAGCAAAATAATAATAATAATAATAAAGATGTGTATCTCTCATCCGAAAATGTAGAGTGCTGGAGAAAAGAGAGACAGAAAGAGAGAGAGAGAAGGGAGATTGAGAAGAACACTTTGTTGAAAAACTAGAACATACCAGCGGCGGCAGCAGCAGCAGTAGTGAAAATACTATTGCTTGCTACATAAACTACTTGGGTTTTCCCTAAAAAATTTTATAGTATGGTGTGTTCCGTTTAAGACATGGTTTTCTTTTTTATATGGAAAGAAAGCATATATATACGTATATATACATATATGTAGAGGGAGAATGAAAGGATGATAAACAGAAAGAGTTTCATTCATGACTACCACCATACTCGGTCGTCGTAGGTCCTTTGACGTCACTCGCTCAGCTCTCTGGGAGAAAAAATGGAGAGGGTCCTTGTACAACAATATTTTATATGTACCATAAAAATATGAATATAAAATAGAAGCTTGTTTTGAAAAGATGTATGTATAAGGGGAACCTTTGTAGGTATTAATATAACCTACGGATATGGTGGATGCACAGAGTATATACACATACTTGTCCGAAAAAAAATTCGCATACCCATGCACGACGACAAAGAATGAATGATAATAATGCATTCGTATACAATGTTTTATACACGCAAAGAAAGTGAATATAAAACTTATATATATATATTTGTCCATGTTATTATTATATTTTCGTTTTTTGTCATCATCATCCTCTTTTCCCAGTGTGTGGACAGGTGTTTCGTTCTTTTCATTCATGCATTCCTCCGCTCGCACACTCTCACATGCACGCTTAAAAACAGCCTTTTACCATAAAAATAGAAGAGAAAAAAATATGAAAAGGGCCCAACCTGTTTGCTCACTACTCCTCTTCTCCTCTGGTGGAGTAGCGCAACATGCCCCAAAAAAGTACCATGCATCCTTCCGTTCTTCCCCGTTTGTGGATTTGCAGAGGAATAAAAAAAATAGTGCTCATCTATCTATATAATATGGCGTGTGTAGACTTTAGGCTTCACGAAGGTAGCGAGGCTTGTTTTTTTTTGGGGGAAAAAGTATACGGAATAGTAGAATGGTGACGGCTTTCTGGAAGAACCTCACCTTACTACACATTGCCGTCTATTTTTAGACATACAATCCGTTATGGGCTTTGTATTGCCGATCAAGGTAAAAGTACCTCTGCTACTTTTCTTTTTTCTGCTACTACCACCACTACTGCAAACAACTCAATTCAAACTATACTCCTTCTCTTCTTGCTGTTACTTTTTCTCGGAGAATGAGAATGGTGGTGGTGGCGGCGGCGGTGATGGTGGTGGTGGTGGGGTTATATGATGCTGATACAAATGGAACAAACGATGAGTTCATGCAACACGGCAATAGAACAATGGAACAAGTAGGGATTGCATGTAGTTTATGTGCAACGGCAGCAATGAATGGTTAGAAAATTCTATCGTGTTATTCTATCTAGTTTAATCTTTTCTTGCCTTATCGGTGTACATATGCACAGGAAAAACCTATATTTTGATAAGGAAAAAAAACCTTGGTTGTTTTTTTTTGTGTATGGGTAGCTAGCTAGCTGCTTTGTTTTACTTCTCGTCTCGTCTTCCATTTCTCTTTGGAAAAAAGGAGTACTGATTCTTTTAAATCGGATTGAGACACATTAGTAGAGAGTAAGAAGACGTAGAAGGTTGCTGTTGTTGTTGCTGGAGTCATTTTACATTTAAATCCTTATTGAGATGGTGGATTGGTTTGAGTGGAGAAGAAAAAGTAAAGTTTTTTTTCTTGTTCAAACTATGATGTTTACTTAGAGAAATTTTTGGCAGAAAAACATACACGGATACATTCAGCTGTCAAAGTTTGCGTCACCCCAATTTCTCGACTGTATGTCGTACTAAAACACCACAAGTTTTTACCACAATTTCCACCGCATTACCACACCACAAAGTGACATGGGTAGTAATAATAATATACGTACATACGAGAAACTTGCCAGATTTTTCATCTTTCCTTTTTTGTAAAAAATGGTATATTTAGAGTTTATGAACAATTTCACAACAACTAACGGGCTTCAGTATAAAAATAGGGTATCCATTTTAGTAATGTCAAAGAAAATAGTTTTTTTAGTTAACAAGTTTGAACAAGAAAATTGAATGAAATAAAAAAAAACCCACACGTCGATCGCCCGTCCGATGTAGGTGGCAATGACACAATACATGAAATGTCGAACATGCAAAAAAGCAAAAAGAAACACTGAGAAATGAGTGAAAAAATTTTTTTGGGATAAAAATAAATTGGATTTAATCTGTTTTTTTTTCGCACGAGAAAATATACATAAAAACGGAAGGTCACATGTTTCTCCATGGAACAGTGGATATATATACCGTGACAAATCAGCAGTACAACAATAGAACAGAAAAGAAGAAAGTATTTCAAGAGAAAAATGGCCATAAAAGTAAAAATATCCTGTGAGTTAGTTACACTCTTTTGATTTTTAGGACCCACGAGGTTTTGTGGCTCTTCTATGTGTTTATTTTCACAGTATAAGGAATAAGGACTACTGACTAAAATGGCATATTTCAACTGCTTATCGATTTATGATGATCATGATGATTGCGCTAGTATAGTAGTGTTGTTTTTTCACTAAATTCTGTTGTTTGACTATGCTTTTTTTCTTGTGGATAAAAAAAACGTACCTTCACTCTTCACTCACACATGTGCATTATTGTGCAAAAATAAATACACACACACACGCATCATATTGATATGGCGAACGATATTATGATGAATGCATATACATTTTTATATTAAGTGAAAAAAGAAAGTAGTAGTAATAAGTAGCGTTATAAGCAAGTTTACTCCTCTTGACTAACTGACTTGTCTAAAAATAGAAATACGGATAGAGAAAAATGGTACATTTTTTTCTATGCGTACACGTTCAGTCAGTGTTGCTATTTTTTCGGATATTATTTACGACGGCTACATTCATAAAATCATGTCAGAAAAAGAGAATGTTGTTGTTGTTGTGGTGGAGTTGTTGACGGAATAAAAAACATAATATATCGCATCATGTAATGGAGAAAAGGTATACAGACAGTTTCGGTGAAGTACAATAATATTATGGTATACAGAGAGAAAGAGGGAGAGATAGATAGATACATAATATGGTTTACTTTTTCTGTTGCCAGAAAAAAAGTGAAAAGTCGAAGAAAAGAAAAAAGAGAAAAAAAATGTTTGTGCTGCTGCAACTTTCCCTGTTGTGTGTGTATATATATATATGGATATTAAGGAATGGCGGATGTATTGCATACTACACAGACAGACGACAAAGTTTGCTTGCACAAGACTAAGACATGTTTTTTTTGTTTACAGAGAAAATAGCAACAAACTTTTTTGTTCTCACAGAAGAAGGAAAGATAATAGAGCAGTGGACAAAAATAAACATGAGTTGCTGTTTTTGTATAGTATTTTTGTTTAAAGGTATAAAAGTGATATATTTTTAGAAGAAATGACACAAATATAATATTCGAAATAATAATATGTGGTTTTCTCGCTGTGTTCGTGGGAGCAAAAATTTATAAGCAAAAAATGTAAAAAAAATTATAGTAGTAAATACATATAGAGATATTATTGTGTATTTATTTTTTTGAATTTGTCAAACTGAGAGGGAAATGGAAGGCCAACAACGCAAGTTTTTCCATTGATCTATCTATCTGTTCATGACGTATTTTTGTTGTTTGACAATGCTTAAACACGAGAGTCTTTCTGTTGTTGGCTCTGAGAAGAATAATAGAAAAGGAGAGCGAGGAGGAGGAAACAATGTGAAGGATACACATATGTCTTTGACAATGAATGTATTTTTGTAATATTTAGTTAACGGGTTTATATGCTGAAAGCAGTACTGCACCGTTAAAAAAATATCCATTTCCTAGTACCAGTTTTGATTATTGTAACAACATTGATGATACAGAAGCAAGGCTTTTGTTGAGAGTTGATTAAATATTCATGATGATGATGATGAAATGGCAAAAGGATGTCTCAACAACAGTATGTACACAAGCAGGTGCACATAACACAATAATAATAATAATAATAATAGGCTTTGAATAAATATGCTTTTATGGAGATGATGTTGTTGATGCATTATAAAATAGAGCATAAAGAAAAAGTTCATCATTCTGTACTTCCTTCTACTTATTTTTTACTCCAATTTAAACTAAAAGAGATGCAAAATTTCAAAGGTCAAGTTACTAATATCCGGATATAAAATATTCTCGAGGCAGCTGAAGTAAAACGTGACAAGAAGCAGCTTTATTTTTAAACAGAGTACGTATAAGTATAATAAACTAGTCGTCGTACATGTCATGTTCCTTCCACAGACACGTGTATGTTTGGAGAAAATAAATTGATAACAGTGGTGGTAGTAGACATGATGATGGTTGGTTAAATAATGGGTAGTATAAATAAATTAAACAACTATTTATATACATATAGACGTTTTTCGATGTGTAGTAGTAACATTAACAGTAAATAATTAACTTATATTATGACTATGCGTTTGCGGAATGGTACATAAATGTCAATACAAACAATTAAATAACGACAGATAATGCATTCAACTACTATGTATAGGTAATAATAATACACTACAACTTTGCTCACTTTTTTCTGCCCCCTCCTTTTGCGGAGACCTTTCGCCTGTTTTCCTCATACTTTAGCTGTTGTTTGAGAAAGAGTGCATTTTTCAGATGATTTTGAATTGAGGAAAATTGCTCCTGGGACTTTGCCATAGATTTTACAGCCCTTAAAATGAAATTAAATGTAAAAACAAATGTAGTAGTGACCTTTTCGTGAATGAATATTATCGTACACAAACGAAAACAACGTGGCAAGGTATAGATAGTATCTTGTAAACTTACCCTATACTGTAATCACAGTCATAGCAGGTGCCTTGCAGTAGCCGATACTGTGCTCCAAAGTCCGCCTTCTGTTTTATCATGTTTGGTACCTCTTTCCTCACATGTTCCTATAAAACATTAAAAACATACAAACTGCGCTCAAACACATCATTGGAGACTTGAAATTCTCACAAGGGAGGAAGTCATGGTTACCGACGTTTTATGGAATACGCTAAAAAGAGGACTTAAAGGTGAAAGGTCTTACCTGCAAGCAGTACAAGGCTAAAGATGGCTCGTTTCCCATAATGTATAGATTCTCCGACAGTCTGCCCACCGCTGAGAAACAATAATAATATCAAAATGTTCTGTAAATGTTCAACATGTTTACCCAACGAATCTGATGATGACCTAATAGATATATACTTTACTCATCAATTATATATTTTTACCTTTTCGACATTTTTCATCAGTTTCTGATGGCACCAACGCACCAGCATTAACAACAGCTGATGAAGAAATCGCCGTGGTAGCAGCTGACGAGCATGATGATCCGCTGCCTAAAGAAGGATTTCTTGGCAGTTGATAATGACTCATAATTATACTAATTTTATCTAATCTCCACAAACTCACAACAACAGTAACGTTGGCAACAAATTATTTTTCTATCATGGTAACAAAATTTAAATGAAATTTGTCGAAAAACAAGCTTGTTGCCTTGTCGGCAAGGTGGAAAATGTACTTTTATATATATTTTGCTTCTTTTCCACTTTTCTCTCTTCTGCTACTACTGCTTTGCAAGTTTTGTTGTTGTTCATGACAAGATTGGCGCTCGACTGTGCTCGGCTCTGCTTTCGATGGCGTAACTAAGGGCAACGTCTGCTCACGTCAATGCTGCAGTATTGCCATACACCAACCACAACAGCTCCACAGACATACATGCAGGAAAAAAGCCAAGGAAAAGTGAACAAAGTACTCAGCGAGTTTTTTTTGATGCCCAGTGCTCATGTTCCGTTTCCACACACTTTTTTCCTTTCTCCTTCCTCAGCCAGCCAAGCCACTGAGTTGTAGTATGAAAACTTTTCCCTACTTTCTTCCCTCAGTTCAGTTGTCCCGATGACGACGTTGCAGAAGCAGTGAACTCGTTTCACTCCACTTTGCTTTTAAACGTCCTTCTCAATCTCCGTTTTTTTGCGGTTACACATATTTACTTACTTGTATCAACCCCAAAAAATCCACCCCCTCATTTTCCAGTCTTGTGTAAAATGTGTTGCCTTTTTTTCTCTAAAAAATAATAATAATAATTCTAATATCTCGTTTTGAAAGTCAGCAAATCAGGTTCAATGTATAATATGTATGCTGTAATTACATTTATGCTGCTACATTCCACTTCCCACCACTTTATCTACTAAAAACTAAACTACGACAACAATACCATTCAGACTCAGAGATACGTCATTCGCAGGCGTAGGTATTTTAAGCTCAAGAAACTCACTCATTTGCTGGAAGTCCTTTTTAGTCTTAATAGGTCCGTTGCTACTTTTTGCTTATTTTCCCCAGTTATTATAGGTCAAACCTTAATATTTTTTGTCGCTATCAAAAGGGAAAATCGTAAAATTCCGGAAATAATGTTGTTTTCTCTACTTTACTGTTCCATCCCCAACTTTACTGTTTTCCCTCTAGTCGCCAAAAATAGTTTCCAGCGTAATTTGCATACATATGGGTGCTAATGATAGCCTTCTTCTTCTTCATATATCGTCGCGTACTATATTTTTGAGATCATCATCAACAACAGCACTGTTATTGTTGTTGTTTGCAGTTCTACTACTAGAGAGAGACCTTATACTTACTTGCGTAACAACGTTCACCGTAAGCTCTATGTGCATGGGTGGAAATGAAACAAAAACAATATGAAGCAGAGTTAGTTGTAGTAGTAGTAGTAGTGTGGTAACAAAATAAAAATTGCCTGCTCTCAACTGAACCTCCTTCGCTTTCCCTCCCTCAAGGAAAGTCGTAAATTTCCAAGATTACTTGTATAATAAAAAGGGTACACCTCCGTCGTTAATTTTTAACGGGCCACCTTATGGCCGCCCACCCACGACAGGTGTAATGATCACTTTTTTTTCGCTCCACCGCATATATATTACAATTACAAGTTTTGAGCATGTTCTTGTGACATGGCACCACCCTCTTCCTTTTTGACGGCGGCAGCGTGTAAAGCTTCAGGGATTGTTAAACAAACGGACATTTGTCATGAAAGTCTTGTTTCTTTGTACATCTTTTGTCCGCGCGTATATGTTTACTGTGCGTTTTCATAGGAAATTTAGGGAAAGTAATAATAAAAACATGCATGCTTTAAAAAAAACTTGATTTTTTTTCTCTCTCTCTCTCTAATACAACGGAAGTGGAGTTTGGAACGCAGAGAATTAGACGTAAGCTCGACAAAAATAGCGTTATGCATCTTAACTTTGTTAACGTGTAATTTCATAGAAAAAAAGATAAATCATATTAGTATTATGTCAAGTGTGTATGTGTATGTATATGTACGTATTCAGAGAAATAAGAACGCGCATTGTTTCAGCAATCAGTGATTCACAACGACTGTTCGTGTGTAGGAGGAAGGGGAGGAACTGTATGTGAATTAGTAGGTTGTGTGCCTTTTTCAGGGTACAGTCATCTCGTTTGTCACCCACCTCCCTCCCTCCTTTTTTTCTATTTTTAGCAAAAAAAAAACAGGAAAACTGTCCATGGTCAAAATACACAACATGACGGTCGTCTCTCTTTTTAAAAACTTTTTGGTTTTCTTGTTGTGGTCGGATTATATTATTGTGCTAATGTTTCCCTGGTAATCGTTTTTGTCGACATCGTATTAGATTAATTAATTAAGCCGAATTTCCCGTGAAATCGTAATTATCTAAAAGCGTATTTGGTTTCACGTTGCCCCTCTTCCTTTAATATAATTGGTTTCAGTGGAAAACATATGGTAATATCCTATTTGTATTTTTTTAATATAATTTCAGACCAAGGCACACTTGGATGTTTTAGCGGACGCGTTGCTGAGATGGGCACGAGGAAAACGCTAAGAAAATGAAAAAAAGTACACATAGACCAGTATTTTACCAAATCAAAACAAGACATAATAATAACAAGGATTGACAACTTGAACAAAAAAAAGTCTTCAACAAGCCAGATAAGATCAGAAACAACTACAAATAATAATACTATTATGCTACCATGCGGAAATAATAAGCAAAAAAATGGAACATCCCAAAATATGCATACATAATGTACAGCAGTTAATTACTGACTTTTACGAGAATTCTATTGATGATGATAATGACATTTTCGAATGTAATAATAACCGAGAATAAAATATGATATCAGTAATAATAATAATAATAATAATAATAGTAATAATAACTTGATCATTTTACGCTATAATTCTATATTGAGTTCTGTTACATTCCATTATTACAGCGACTTTATGCTTTTAAAACTGTGAATGAGATATTATTATTATTATTCCAAAATTTATCATTGAATTGATTTAAAAAATTTAGACAGTTTATCTGTTTTTTAAAGTACAGAATCAATTGTGATGTTTAATGGTATAGGTTATATACAATATTTAAAAATGCAGTTATTATTGCGCTAAAAAATAACAATAGCAATGATTTGTCTTAAAATTTTTATTTTCTCAGAAAGTTTCTAGACTACATTAATACATACACACGTTGTAGTATATGATGATAATGATGATTTTACTACTATATTGAGAATCCTAAAGGCGATAACCGTCATAAATTAGAGTATTTTGAAATGTACTTTGTAAGAATATAACTGACTGTCTATTCTTTAAATAATAATATAGTAGTAAAAACATAGATTCGTATATACTCAAGTAAGTTTACTACGTCAAACAACTAGATTACTATATACATATACACACAATATTTTTAGGAAGGCTATTTAAAACGTTTCTGTTTCTAAAGAGGACAACTGATATACTACTACCTACTTGTAACTGTATAGATTGTACAACCGTTGATGATGGAGATGATGAAGAAGAAAAAGATGATGATAATCTTGAAACTACATACGGATGACGCTTTCATTCAAAACAAAAAAAAATATTCACCGATATTTTAAAATAATTTAGTGTTGTTCTGTGGTAGAGTATACATTTAAAAGTATACATGATAACATACATAGTCCATAGTCAGTTGTCTATTTATATATGTGTGTATATATACCCATCACCTAGGATTATGGATATAAAAAAACTGTAAATGTGATGCTCGCCATTTTTATCTTGAAAATGTATTTTTTTCGGTTCTTTACTGCTACTCTCAATTCCTCTAGTCAAGGAAAATCTGTTTTTTTTTCAAAGTCTTATATAAATCTAGCCAAATTTCTTAGAAAAAAAATATAGATTAAAACAGTGACTTGGGTGCTGCTATATAACTAGAAATGTAGAAAAGATTACTACTACTACTACGCGAGGAAAAAAATAATGAAAAAATGCTACTACTAAAAATAGCATTAACGTGTGTGTTTGCAATTGCCAAAAATTAAAAAAGTGTTACAGATTATGTTATTAAAATGAGAAAAAAATTTCTTTGCCCATTTACTGGTGCATAGATCAGGGACTTTTTATATGTATAATAATGGGTATATATATATACAAAAAAGTATATAATACTTTTTATTCTAGTGATCTGCGTCTGGATAATATTACAAATTACGAAATACAATATTATTATTATTATATTCAAACTCATAATCGCTAAATAATTTATTCAATAACACAAAATACATTTAATATAATAATAATAGTAAAATGTACATTTTTAGAGAATGGTCCATATTATAATAAAAAAATAGACTAATGTTTTTATTTAAAAATATAAAAATAAGTATTTACTAAGGTTTAAAGTAAAAAAAAGGAAACCCTGGACATGATGACAACAATTGCACATTACACGCTTATATAAAATGCACCATTAATTATTATTACAGTTGAAGAAAACACCAAGTTTTATTGATTATTGGACCCATACTGTTAACAGCACTTTATAATGCACACAATTTACGATATAGCACAAACTGCGGCACAATTAATTTTAAACTTGTTATAAAGGTATTTACACTTGATAAATTCTACAAATAACATATTTTATGAGAAAAAGTATATAAATACATAACACTACATGAACCTATTATTAGTTTATTGTTGCCATTGGCGCTCTAGATGAAGAAAGGATTTTTTTTTAAATATCTGAGTCTTTGCTTTTCACTGGGCTGTAAAAAAAAACAATTCAGTGAAAAGTGGGGTTTCAAAACTTTTACAATTCCTCCTCAAGAAAAAGAGTGATGACGACAAAACGTTTTTTGAAAGTACAGAGAAAATAGTGAGAAATTGAAATTTCACAAATTATTATTGTAATAATAATAATTATTACATTACGTTTAACAAACACACCTTCTGCATCAATCCTTCCACTTGACTTTTACAAACTAGAAATGGTAGGATTGCACAGATCACAATAAGAATTTATATTATTAGCTCTCTAAAAATAATAATAATA
>JAHZMT010003244.1:0-11161 GCA_027743785.1 Sinhomidia bicolor
AAAATACAAACACAGATTAAAAAATACATAATAACCTACAGTCCATTCATTGCACAAGGTTGTAGTAATAATAATAATAACAACATATTCAACTCAATTGTTACAGGAAAGTAAAAGAAGTGAGAAAGACAGAAAAAACAAAAAAATATATTTTAGGATGTTCGCGGTAGTGGAACATTAATGACATTTGTTGCTTCTCTCGTCTTCTTTTTCTTCCAGCTAAACAGTCTGTTGTCCACACTTGGTGAAAGTTGCAAAAAAGAAAGGAGTTGGCAAAAAAGAAGGAATCTTTATTTCAATTCAGAAAATAAGGAATCGGACAACACTGCTGTACAACACTTATTGTTATATACTGAAATGAATATTTGGATGGATATAATCTGTTTATAGGAATTTACACACTTGTACTGCTTTCACTGTTCTACCAGGCTGCCTGACTACTACAAAGATTTGCTTTTTTCTGGTATGAACTTGAAAAAGAATCTACGTAACAGTAACCGTCAATGCCTTAAAGCTCGTTAGTACAAAAACAGGGTATACGTTTTGCAAACGACCGCCAACAAAGTTAAGTTATATAAAATGGAATTCCTGAGCTCGTTTACGTTTTATAAGCTTACATATCTACTACATAGCTGAAACTCCACCACCGCCTGCAAGACCATCTTAAACAAAAAATGTGAACGCTGAATCGCCAAAGAGCAGCAACAGTAGCACCGGAGTAGAAAGGAAAAGAGAGATTGTTTTTTTCCTGTTATTTATTACACTACCCGCTTTTCTTTCTTTGTTTTTGTAAAGATTGCAGCTTGAAAGTATTGTGCTTTCCTTTATATGTATTTTTTTCTAAGATAAAATGAGAGAGAGAGTGAGAGAGAAATGAAAAGAAAGAAAAATATCGGTATGGGAAAAGCGCGTCACTTGCCAGAGAGCTTGGTGGTGTTTGGTCAAGCCTTAAATAAGTAATTTCCTTACAGTTTCCTGACCATGCATATATCCGTATATATATACATATATATATGTATATTGTGTGAGAGAGAGATTATGTGAGAGTGCAGAGAAGCTTCACGTTGTATGAATTTTTTTTCCTGCTTTCTTAACCCATTTTTTCCGCTTTTCCTTTTGTTCTACCACAGCCTTAGGAAATGTGCTTGTCAAGTAAATACACTCTTTTCTCTCCTTTATTCTGTCACTCGGCACAATATTTTTTTTCTACGAAAAAAAGTGCCAGTTTCTAGTAAACCCTACTTGTTATGATCTGACATGACGAAGCAGTAGTGGCATGGGTAGTGGTAGTGATTCAAGTAAATAAGGAAAGTAAATAGAAACTTTGTGTGGAAGACAAAAAAGGGAGAACTTGCTTTCATTCCTTTTTTTCTTTCTTTCTTTTCATGAATGAAACTACTTACCGCCAATCCTATCGTTTTGGCCATGGTGTTTTCCGCAATATTGGCAAATGGTTTGTCGGCACCCCAGCACTCTATCGTTTTTGTCATCTTGGATGACGAGCGGGAGCGGCCCGCTTGCACTCCAAATTTTGGCACCCCATTATTCTCATCAGAGCCTGACTGCGGAGCTCCGCCTGACGGACTTGAAAGACTCAGGTCGCCATTTCGGCTTGATTTCTAAAGGAAATAAATAAATAGCATGAGTGAACGTGTCGAACATTTATTATTTTTTACTCTTTTTATTCTTTAGTAGACATCGCCCGGAAAGTAAAGAAATATATATATATAATATATATAAAGTAAAGTAGTAATTCATTTGTATTGAAAGAAAAGTGCGCAAATGAGCGCTAAGTAAAAAGTACACAGGAGTTAAATGGTGAAAGCCCTTTTTTGTTCATTTATTGTATGAAAAAAACCTTAAATGAACTAAAGTAATAATAATGGAATGAACAAAAGTTCAATTTTTCTCTTCTCTCGTTCAAAAAAGCAACCTTCCATTTTTACCTTTTTTTCTTTTACTTGCTTTTTGCCAGTATATAGGTACGTATGCCTAAATGCGCATTTTACTTTTTCTGGTTTCATTTACTTTACTTATTAATTTTTTTCTACTAAGACAGATGACAAGGTAGTGAAAAGGATGGTTGGACTTGTAAAGATTTTTTTTGCTTCCTTCAAGTGTTGATTTCTCGTGACAAATGGAGAATTGGCAGTAGAAAATAGAAAATATTTACAGATAGGTAGGTATTTTCAGCTCATATACCGCTGTGGTAGCAGGAGCATAGGTAAAAAGCCTTTCCAAAGTGGAATTATAATCAAATCAAAATCATAAAAAAAACAATTTGTTCACCAGAAAATGAAAGGAGTGACTAGTTGTACAACATCTAATAATGACAAGGACGACAGGCAGAAAGGTGAAAGTAAAAGGTGGAAGAGGAAAATGCTTTTGGAAAATGTGAAAGTAAAATGGATATATAGATGGATGGCAGCTAATGGATCCCTACTACTAGTATCTACTATTGTATCCCTTTTTCTGTCTTTTTTTTCTTTCCGGTCAATAAAGTAGAACACTTTCACGTTACGTTAAATGAACAAGATCCATCAATAAAATTTCGGAACAAAATGGAGGATCACACAAAATGAACATAAAACTGAAATCGTTCTGCATTCAACACTGAATATCATCAAAAGATAGCTGAAAATCCATAAAATAAAGTAATGGCCACACGACTGTGCATATATTGTTTTATAGGTATGCAGAATGGTTTTTAGTACTAGTCGTAGTAGATATTATTATTATTATGTTAGTAGCATATTTTTGTACGACTTGCCTTGCCGGGTGGTAAAATAAGGTAGGTTTCAACTTTGTGATCCTGCAAATACGGATCTCGTAGCTGACCTTCGCCCGGCTCCACTTCGTAGTCACTAGGGGATTGGAGTTGAAGTAGGGTTTCTTTCGTGATGTGAACACGCCTAAAAAGAGAGAAAAAAATGGTGGAAAAAAAAGAAGAAGATAAGATAAGATGATAATAAAAAGGTAATAAAGTGTGCAACGGATGAGCTTCTTATCGGCATCATCATTGTCATCATTATTGACATATGTGTAGTAATAGTAGCATAGTACTCTGCTCGACCATCGCCATCATCATCCAAGTTGATTTTTATGGACCATTTCATATTAAAAAGTTTTTACATTTGGGAAAGGAAAGAAGTAGTAGTAGCAGAAGCAGCAGTAGAAAAAATATAACATGACTTGTTTGTTGGTTAAAGTCAAGATGATGGCGGAGTAGGAGTAGTAATAGTAATAATAATGTGTAGGATAAATAGCACTCTGCAAAGTATTTATGACGCAATTTGTTTGACACTATAAAATTCTCAATGAAGTCCGGAAAACCATTCAGCTGCTAGCTACTACTGCTGCTGCTGCTTTCTCACTTTCACTTTCAATAGTGTTTGCTTTTTGTGACAATAGAAAAAAACTATATTATATACCAGCTTGCATCATTTCAAAAGTAAATAGCTTGGCATAGTTGGCATATTAATTTTTCATTTGAGCAAACACTTTGTCCTGTCATTTTGTACGCTTGTCTGAAGATAAGAGTATCATTTAAAACAGACGTACAAAATTTTTTTCTAGCAAAATAGTAGGGACATTTCAAATATTCTATAAAATTCAACAATGCCAATTTGTCTATTCTCTTTAAGTTAGTTTGTATGGCAAGAAAAAAACTGGGGTATTGTGGTACATGCTATTATTATCATCGTCACTTCCTCATTTAAAAAGCTCGTCTTTTGTGACAAAAAGTTGTACAGAAGAAACAATAAAAAAGAGTGAGCAAAATTAAAACAGTACATTGCAGAAGAATAATAAAAAGTAGATGAAGAAGAAGAAGGTCAAAATAAACAAATAAATTTGGCAACATGTTGAGCTAACTGACAATGTAATCTTGCAGGGTGCACAGGGGAACTGTAAAACACTGCGTGTGCGTATGTGTATATAATTGTAATTTATATACATCCGCATTTTATTATGATGACATTGGTGAAAATGACAGAAGAAGAAAGAAGACACGACAAAAAAGGAGGGACGGAGAAGGAATGAGACGAGATGCAAAATGGGGAGAAAATTAATAAAAGGAAAAAGAGGAAATGAAACGTTGTATTGCTTTGGTTGGTTTCGCTTTTATTTTCATTTAGAAGATGGAATCTCGTAAATTAACTCTTTGGTTTTTATTTTTTTTGTTCATTAAAATAAAAAAGTAGGATTTCTCAGCATATGGGTAGAAATTTAAGTAAAGTGTACTTTCTCGGTAAGTGAACACTTATTATTTTATTTTATGTGTGTGCGGCTTCTTCAACTTGATTAGGATCCATTTAATTTAAGAGTGTGTCAATATAAGTAAATGAGGGAAATTCCATTTTCTTACCAAAAAGGAAATAAAAAAGTAGCCAAGTAATGTTTAATATATGCATATAAAGTGTTTACCCAAGTAATAAATTGTGAAGACAAGAGAAGTATATATCATTTCGTAAATAGGCAGTATGTGTGAAGGACCCTGCTTGAAATCTATTTTACTATTTTATTGAGCACTTAAAAGCTGCTTCCTAGGAGCATCTTATTATTATGTACATACCGAATCGCTTCAATCATTTCTAATCCCATCTTGACACAATTGTCGGCATGGTTGGGTCGAGAAATGGGGAGTCCTGAGACGCAGTAGTAGCAATCGCCCAGAATTTTAATCTGTTAAGAGCATTATTCAAATTATTTCAAAATTAGTAGATAGTGGAATTTTATAAGTATAATTTATATGATGAGCGTTTAGGTATTTTATTTGAAATTTGACAAAATATGTAGAAAGTGATTAAAACTGAAAATATAAAATGGTTTTACTTACCCTCATGCAACAATGTTGCTGCGTTCAATGTAACGACATGAAAAAAATATAATTCACAATTTAGTAAATGTTTGAAGCCGTTAACTAATATATTGTAAGGAAGCATAGTCGACGCTTATGCAGATGAAAGGTGGAATAATGGCTATTAGTTACCTGAGCAATTTGATCAAATTTCCCAAAAAGCTGGTTTAAAGTTTTCACCAGATCCGACGCACTCAACTTCTCCGACAACGGTGTAAAATTGACAATATCCGCGTATAAAATACTGAAAAAGAAATATTTTTTCTATTAAATTCCTATAAAATTAGTTTTACATTCTTTTATAATTACAAATAATAATAATAATTGGAGCAAGATTCAACTTTTCCTTCAAAAACCGCAGTATACTATTACTATTTAAAGCAAAGCAAACTCATTCTTTTTGGTAATTACTTTCCACGGAAAAAAACTTTTCTTGGCAATCTCTTTCTTATTCTTCGTAATTTTAAATCAGTACAACAAAAGCACTCAAAGTTTCCTTTTTCCCTGTTAACTTTATTTCAATTTATTAGACAAGTTTGTTGTAACAAAAAAGTCAATTTGATTGATGATGACAGTTATTTGTTTAAAAAAACAAGCAGCTATACAGATTCCCTTTTTTCATTCTATGAATTATTCATTGACGTTCATTTTTAATTACGGTGATTTTTTCAGGCTACAAATTAAAAAGTTTCCTTTGAATTCTCATGAAAAAAACTCGATCACTCCATTTCCCTTTCATCATGTATTAAAAGAGTAAACTCACCTGACGTTATTATGCCGTTGGACATACATGTCATGAAACCTGGACGTTGCTGCCGGGCTTACTTCTTGGCACGCGTCTGCCATCCTCAGCATTATATTCCTTTTTACCTATAAAAAATACATAGAAGCAGCCCATATTCAACACATTCCATTACATTACGTTTACGTCAACAAGTCATTAATTTAAATTAAAAATGCAGGACCACACACAGTTCATTCACTTTTGTAATAGGTATGTAGACACTGGAGAATAAAGTTTTTCCGTTAAACCAAAAAGAAACCCTATAAATAATTATTTTAATCCACTTTTTTTTATCACTATTGAACCAGTCATGTTGAACCATGCAAAAAATAACTACCTACTTACTTGAGCAGCAGATGGACTTTATTTTAGAGAAAGCAGAAAAAATATGGCTTAGGTAGTACCTTTTTTTAAATCAACGAAATTAAAAAGGATGAAACGAGTGATTTCTTCAAACTTTTCTTGCTTCTAATTTCTCTCAAGGGACACGTCAGCACACACACACACAAAAGTATACCGCCACCACATTATCGTTATTACCTACTTATTCCCTTAGCGTAAATTTTTTTCAAAGAAGAATAATATCTTACTACTTTGCTCAACAAAAGTAAGTATGTATGTGTTCCTTCAAGTAAAACTGTAACTGAGTTTTTTTCTTCTTTGAGAAAGTCTAACTAACCTCACATGATGCTTGCTTACAAAGTAAAAAAGAAAGAAAAACTGTTGGTATTGTCTTGCGTTTCTGGTAAATTTTGCTTGTGTTATCAAAATTATAATAGGTTTTTATAGTCTATCATATATGCAGTGTACTTACTAGTTTTTTCCTGGATGGAGTATTTTTAACCAAGAAAAAAGATGAAAACTATACATGAAGAGAGTGAAAGGAAAAAAAAGCATAAAATGCTTTTTACTATCTGCTCCCTGGGGAAATGTGAATCCCGGACATAACGAGAAAAAATGGCTCATTAAAATAGGCTTCATCTTTTTTCTCTTCTTCTTCTTCCGCATTTCATTCATAACGTAAGAAGAAAAAATATACTCAAGTTTTACCCACGCACATTATCATCATCATCACCACCACTACAAAAGCAACAGTGATTAAATTTATGATCAAAGAGTACTGAGAAAATATTTTTTTAGGCTTTTATAATTAATGAAAATTTACAATAGCGCTATACAGTGAAAATTATTTAGCGGAAGTATAGATAAATAGATACCCTGACAAGTTGATTTTGTCAACGGAGTGGAGTATATATATATATATAATTGTATACAAATGCAATATTTTTAGGTACAATTTTTCATAAAAGTTTCACTGTCAAACATTATGACAATTTAGGGTTTTGTGTAGTTGACCAAACATGTAGCTGGAAAGTATGCACTATAAAATGCAATTTACCCACGCACATTATCATCATCATCACCACCACTACAAAAGCAACAGTGATTAAATTTATGATCAAAGAGTACTGAGAAAATATTTTTTTAGGTTTTTATAATTAATGAAAATTTACACTTTATATAGCGCTATACAGTGAAAATTATTTAGCAGAAGTATAGATAAATAGATACACTGACAAGTTGATTTTGTCAACGGATATATAACTATAACTGTATAAAAATGCAATATTTTTAGGTACAATTTTTCATAAAAATTTCACTGTCAAACATTATGACAATTTAGGGTTTTGTGTAGTTGACCAAACATGTAGCTGGAAAGTATGCACTATAAAATGCATTACGACAGCTATAAAATTTGCTGTTGTTGACTGAGCGTATAAATAATAAAAGTTGATGTCCAAGTTGCTGTGAGCAAGTTGGTTGATCATAATAATACTAATAATAATATGTTCAGTGTGCTTGGTGGCGGTGGTGCAGTTTTTCCGTTAAAAATAAACTATCCAATTCTCTACGCACTTGGAATGCAGGTATACATTGTGCTTGTTGAAGTAAATAATGAAAAGGATTTGAAAATAAATACACAGTAAAAGTGGCGAATTCAATTTTTTGTTCTTCTTGCCAGTATAGTATAAGGTCTCAATTTTCTTCCCTCTAACAGTAATAATTATTGTGTAGTTTTTTTGTAGTTTAGCTGAACAAACAGAATGTAAGTGTGTTGTTCTTCTTTTGTGAAATGAAATAAATGGACACTTTACCTCTGCAGCAATGTACGCTGGAATGACCGATAAAAGCAGTTGTTCCTGCTGCTCCTTTTCACATTCCAACTTGACTCTGGATTCCAAGCAGGTTTTGGTGCTATCGCAGGTTCTTTTATGGGCAATGAGTGCCATTTGTTGATGGTACGCTCCGGCAATGAGTCCGGCGAGAAGAAAAACACCGCTTGCTAGTGCCTGAAAAAAAGTAGATAAAATAATGGAATAATATAAAATCGTAAAATAAAATGGGCACAATATCAATTTCACTTTCTTTTTTTTCTCTCGTCTTTTCTGTAGAGTATGTGCTGCAGTAAGGAGGTAAAATACACAAGTTGATAAAGTGCTCACTTACACATATGGTGCTATAGCCTATAGTTTTCTTCAAAATGTTTAAAAATCGGCGGTGAAAAAAAAGGGAAAATAATGACAGGTTAAATGCACGTACAACACTACTGCTAACCTCACTTTCATGAGATCATGTACAAAATTAAGTGTTGCTTCAGTATTTTCAAGTATTATCATTGCTGCAGAAAGTTACTTTTCGTTTATTTTACAAAATAGATGGAATGTAAGGGTGATTCATATGCGTGAATTGCTTTGTTTACTTTTCCCATGTCTTATTCTATAATATTCTGCCTTTATCCTTTTTTCTCGATCATTTTCATCACAGATAAAAAATAGAAAATTCAATTTTTCACGTCTTCTTTCTATTTTTTTCTATCAAATAATAAGTGCAATTCTTTTGACCAGAACAAAAAATAATAATAGAAAAAAACAACTTTTCAATTTAAAATTACTTCCTTATTTTTCTTGGCCAACTTTTCATCTGCTTTAATTTTGATTTTATTTTTCAGCCAACTTTTTTTTCAAGTTGCTGCATTTCGCTGTACAATATATTGTGTAGTTTGACCCGATTTCACTTTTTTGTTGCTTTAACATTTTGGTGCAACAAGATGGTTTAAACTTTTAAAAAACTATTATATTGTATTGCAGTTTCTTCCTACTTTTTCTTAGTTGAATAAGAAAAAAGAATAATAAAAACTTGTCCTGTTAAAGTGTACATTTAAAAAAAACAAAAAGAAAAGTATTACAATGCTCTCAAAGCCAACTCATAAAAATGTGATCTACTTTTTTCTACAAAAGTGAAATAATGTATTATCCAAAAAGTAAATATACATAGCCTCTTCATATTTTTTCAAGGTACTTTCTCCACACGGGGCAAAAGTGGATAAGCTATCTATCTCACTCTACTGAAAAAAGGAGAAAAAAAGAAGAATAAAGCATAAAAAATGAAAATGTTTACACAGCATAACCTGCTCCTTTACACATATCATGATTGTTATCATCAACAATAGTAGAAGAAAAAAAATTATGAAGAGCAGAGAGTAAGAAAAAAATGCGGTGCTTTGTAAAAGATATCTACTCAAAGTGGCCTACTAAGGAACGAGACTACTACAAAGAAAAACGTAAAAAGGAAGAAGAAGAAGAAGCAGCAGCAGAGAATAATGGGTTTTGTTCCAGATAAAGAACCTTACTTACTTGCTACACAGTTGCATAATATTCTACAAGTTGAACTTAACAGCAGAATGAGAGAGAGAGAAAGTAAGAGAGAACGCGCGGTTTGCACTTGTTCTTTCCGATTCATTTTCAACTGTCATTCTCTTTTTCTTGTTCTTGTTCTGCTTGTTCACATTTCATCAAAAAGCATATAAAAAAGTTATATACTACACAAAATTACAGCTGCTGGAATTTATTTTCATTCATTTCTCATCTCTAGTTCTTTCTTTTCCTCTCTCTTACTTTCTCTGAAATGAAAAGCTCATTCAACTTGAACACTGAACATTTACGCCTTTATTCTCGTCTTACATTTTATAACACTGTGTTGTAGCGTCTTTGTTTATTTTCTAAAATGATGGCGAAATAACTGCAAAGATGACTATGACGATGCTTTTGCTGCTGCTGCTTGGTGTACTAAAAAATTCTGTTCTCGATGATAAAATGGAAAACGTGATGAAGTGGAGAGGTGTTCTTTTTCCTGTTCAATGGGAAACTCTTCACTCTTCCTTCTTTTTTAGTAGTGCTGCTACTCCTACTACTTTACTTGTTCTCATTTTCTTTCCCAGGCTCTTTTCATTTTTACACGATGCCCATTTGCATTCTCATATATTCATTATTATTTAGACAGACATAAATGCAACGTGGTACACACTCAGAGAGAGAGAGAGAGATGAGATGTGCATCCATTTTCCTGTGTACATAATATGTACCCATCATGATGATTCTCTCCTGCTGAGAGGGTAGCTTCTGAGAAGAGGATGATGATTGCTGAGTGGGATAAAAAAATGTAGTGTATCGAAAAGCTGATGAAAAGAGCTTTAAAGACATGTATGCACGTTTTACAAACGTATCAACAGCAGCATCTTTTGGAGCATCATCGTCATCATCGTTGTCATCATCATCAGCACCAGCAGAATTTTCGCCAACACGGAAAGTGTCTCTCTATTTCTCTCTCTCTCTCTCCATTTTGGATTTTAATCCGAAATGTAAATCTTCTCCGTTTTCTCTCTTGTTCCACACAATGAGAATTTAATGCTTTTTCGTATTATCTTTTGGAATGATAAGGGAGATCTGCTTTCACTGATGTTAATTGCCCTGCTGCACTCTATCTCTCTCTTCCTATCGCCTTCTTCATTCATTTCCCTTTAAACGTAATATTTATTTGCTCTTATTATTTGGAATTTTGCAAAGACTCAGTCAGTCACTCACTCAAATAATAATAATAATTTGCTGGAAGGCGAATGGCATTGGCAAAGGAGAAATTCACATAAATGGTGAATATGTGTCAGCATAATGACTTCATTATAATAAATTCAGAGAGAGAATTCGCTTCTCTTTTTTAGTACTTGCTTGGAGATTCTAGTCACGTGATAGGCGGAAATAGATTTTTCTGAACTCATTTAGGAAATTCTTCATTTTTCTTACAGACGTTTTAATAAGAAGTACCTAATAGGCTTTCTACAAAAACAAGTTGGCATTTAAAGCCATAAAACATAAGCCGTGTAATTAAAAGCAGTAGTCGGCGGAGTCAATAATATTATATGTTAATAGCTTTCTACTTCATTTCCATTCTGCATCCGGAAAATTTCACATTACCCCAAATACTCAATGGTTCAGTAGCATTAAAGCCTAAGCACACTCAAAAAATACCTATAACTTTTTTTCCTGGAATATTTTATGGTCTGGATTACCCACACTGACTTGTCTATCTTGTTTCCCATCTCGCCTGAGTAAATTTATGTTATCCCATTTTGATGGATATTATTATTATTATTTTTGCATGGTAGGATTTTCTTGCAAACTAAC
>JAHZMT010003245.1:0-11181 GCA_027743785.1 Sinhomidia bicolor
GAAAAGCTAAAAAAACGGGTTCTTTTTTTCTAAAAAGGAGAAAAAAGAGAAGACATGTTAGCAGTAATAGTATTGGAGGTATTTCATTAGTACAGTATATAATGTACTAATAAGTTATAAGATACAAATATTACAGTTGTCTGCCTTGCCTTCATTTCTAGTTAGTTCTAGCGGTAAAAAAGAAAGAAGAGAAAAAAGAGTGACCTTCAGACTTTCTTTTGAAAATGTCTACAAAAAAAGTTAACAATGTACATGTATACATGTATATATATGGTCGTTGATGGGAAAGAAGAATGTGGAAGCAGAACAAGAACAAATGTATTTAAACAGGAACAGCCAACGACATTCCTTTTCTACAACTTTTCATCTTTCCGTGTTATACACTTTTTGCATAAAAAAAGTTTTGCTAGGTAGGTATATGCCTTGAACATGACTATATGGAACCACCCACCCACATCCCAATTTATACTTTTTTTGGATGTAAGCGCTACTGTACATATAGGTAACATACATTAAGAGTGTTAAGTGTTATCATCATCAGTAGTCTCTAGTCGCTGCAAGGTAAGTAACGTTCCATACACACACACCCACTGCGATAATAACGTTTTTTAAAAATGGGAATACGACGTTTACTGCCTATGAAGACATTAGTAACAAAGAAGATTATATGTAGTTTTTTTTATAACTTTTCCAAATGACGGATACAGACTTGTTGTAAATGAGACATCACAAGGTAACTGAAGCTTGACTTGACTTGCCATTATTACTCATTCTTTTGAGATTCTTCCTTTTTTAAAAAAGGAATAAGAGGAAAAAAGACTAATTTCAGAGCACTCAAATACACCTTCTACCTTGACACGATGTTCATAAGTACATTTTTTTGCGCGTTTTTTTCAGAAATTTGTTGAAATGGGAAAAAAGAAATGTGGCACATATACATATTTTATTATATAATATGACAGCTGAGAAAACCGTTAAAATAGCATCTATTTTAAGAAGAATAGTAACGAGTTCCTTTTTTATAGCGAATCCTTGAAGAAAATTAATTTTCTCAGGTGGCAATGATTGAAAAGAAAACTGGAAAAGAGGAAAAACATATGAGTAGTATTTTATTTTTAGATGTCAGATTTTGATTTAATTCAAGGAAACGCCATGTGCCACTGCCATGAAATGTATAATCACTCAAGATTCGAAATTGAATACTTTTACACCTGTTTCTGTAAAAAAATATGTGTCTATCTATCTATATCAACTTTTACGTTTTGATACAAATTTGTATATGAAAGGAAAAATGTATAAAGAAAATTGGGCAACTGTTCTTGGATTGGAAGAAGAAGGTCCCACCTTGTATATATGCCTCTTTTTTCAGGCGCTCTATCATTGTCAGTCAGCTTAGATCAACTCTTCATTACCAAATTGGAGATTACATTTTTTTTTCTTCTCAAAAATAGTAACAGGGCTGGACACACACGTTAAATAAAATGTAATAAGTAGAGTGTATTACTGCAGTTTGTGTGCTAAGACGCACATGTACTACTAGTATAGAATTAATATATAGTAAAGTCTTTGGCACACTTTTTCCAATTTCAATTCCATTCCCACTAAATCACTTTGTTGTAAGGTCGTGCTGACATCATTGCATTCCATTTGAGTGTAGGCACACATGTACATTAAATATATCCATGCTGTAATCCTTATAAAAAGTATCTGTTTGTTTTAGTGTGTATAGTAGTAGTAATAGTAGTGGCACAAAATGAAAAGTCACATATAAAAGTGCAGAGATTTTGTAGTAGTACACAAGAAAATATTTCGCTAGCCCATCTATTTCACCGCAATAACAATGGAGATATCCAGCGGTGATGGTATGGTAGCTGCAGCCAAAACCGAACCACCTCTTCCTCCATCAAAAAAAATCTAACAAAAGTAGTAGAAAGTATTACTCTAGTAACTACTTTTACTGCTGCTACATAGTACAACAACTACTACTCCCTTCATTCCCGCTCCGCTTAAATTACACATAATAGATAGTCTAAGTAATAAATTTACTCATTCAGCAGCAAAGTTGAGCTGGTGTATTTATATATATATATATATGTATATATATTCAAAGTGAAGAAGAGGAGTGGGTATGTATATGTGGGGTAGTATAAAAGAAAAAAGCATGCCATTTAGCAGGATAGCTCCCGGGGTAAATAAAAGATAAAATGAATTATCCGCCCAGAACCTGTAATTAAATAACCATAGGATATTGTATGCATTACGTGTGTAACAAACGACAATCGATTTTTCTCTCATTTTCTTTTACGTATGTATGCATTATCTTCATGGGCAGATCCACATCCACAGCAGCAGGAGTTGAGTAGAGCAGATGTGGAGTGAAAGCTGCTAATTTATCGATAAAAAGGGGAAAGTGTTTTTGGTACCTACAAATATTTTTAACGAGGTTATCTAAATGTATAGCGGGAACAAAGAGCAGATAAGTGGCTCCCACGAGAAAGCTTTTTTTATTCCTTTTTCTCGCTTGGAAAAAGTGGTAGGACAGAGAACGTTCCTTATTTTCATGAGAAGCTCCTCTGTAAGATAAGAGCCTGCTGAAAAGAAAATTAGCCAAGAGATATAAAAACTTTTACCTTTGCGTCTTTATGGACGCTTCGTCACGTCAACTTTACGATGATGACACGTGGTTGAAGAAGGATAGTGATTAAAGAAAATATGGACAGAGGGGGAAGAATGACATGAAATAAGTTTGCACGAAAAATTCGTAAAAATCTACAAAATTGTGGAAGTGCTTCTTTGCATTTGACTTTTTTCCGTTTATTTTTCTTTGGAAAATGCAAGTCATGATTTAACTTGCTGCTTTTTGCACCTCGTGAGTTCGCATATGAGGAAACTTGGTATATATATATGTACATATATTATATTACATTATACAGCTTACGTGTACGGTCGTAAATACAGGAAAGAAATTTCCGCATTTTTAAATAAGTATCAAGTTTACGACCGTCAGTGAGCATAAAAAATGCACTAGAGAAGTGGAGATGAGCGATCGTCCAAATCTAAATTTTATCTTTCACTGTTTGGGTAATAGTGACCAACATTGACGTTGCGGAATGCAGCAGTGCTAACGCTAATATGTATGTACATACATTGACTGAAGTTTTATGTGGCTGAAGGTACAATTCTATAATACATCATAAGGATAGTTTCATAAAAATTCCAAATTCTAGCACAAGTACTTCAAAGGTGCTACAAATGTACCACCCTAATGCACGCCTTCAGGTCGTTTCATAAGCTAGCTGAATAGTGTGAAAACAGCTTTTATAATTCATAGTTGAAAAAAGTTTTACCCAACTTTTGTACTTCATCGATTTGACAATTTCTTTAAAAGTCATTTTAAATATTCTAGTTTAAACATTGTTGTAGAACTACTGCGGTATTTTAACTTGTATTTTGTTTTTGAATAAATGCTTCCGATTATATAATGCGTCTTTAGCTGCTCTTCTTTTCAACANGTATTGTATTTGTATAACTTGTATTTTGTTTTTGAATAAATGCTTCCGATTATATAATGCGTCTTTAGCTGCTCTTCTTTTCAACACTGAATGATATCATAAATACATTTAATTTATAAAAACTAAATTATAAGTCTTCAATCTATTGATAGTTAATCTCACCTGCAACAGCTTATGAGTGCAGAAAGGTACCTACAATTGGCTGGAAACATGGAATCACTATGTATTTTATTTTGTGACGTTCAAGTTAAACTAAGTCTTTAATTATTTGTCATAAACCTATCTCATCATTAAAGGAGGTTTAGACCTAAGCACATTGCAGCACATTGAACAAAAAACACAAAGTCAAATTCTCGACATGTTTTATATCATCTTCAATTTCTGGCTCCAATCTAAATTGACAAATTTAAATCATATTATCTTACTTTTAAAAAATAATCGTAAAGACAATGAGGACTGCACAACGTTTACTTCCATCAACCTACTATCATCTCCGCACCACACACTCATCATAAAATATCTTCAAAGCAAAGATGAAAAAACGCAGCCTGCCTACGCAATTTACATACGTTCATCATTTGCTCACTGGTACAGAGATACTCGTTCTGAAAAGAAAACAAGTTGGAAAAGGCTTACGCTGAACAAAACTGATGAGAGGAATAAGTGAAAAACGAGAGACTCATAGAAAACCAAGCCATTCAAAATCGTCTTTGTACAGTAAAATAGGTAAGCACACTGTTTTTACTGTTGCCGACAAACAAAGCCGAGGATTCCCCATTTATCTTGCAGAGACAGAGTAGTAAGTAGTGCAATATATACACATACCTACGCGGCTGTAACGCACCACCCACCAAATGCAAAACCTACTGTAATAATAGGGTACATGCCGTGTTATGAATGTAAAAAAAGTAAAAGGAACAGTAGATAAAGCACATGTATAAACTAAGAAAAAAAGGCAGCAGGACACATTGAAGGGCAGCGGTAATGTGCTTTTGGAGAGCGTGTTTCATTCTGCTGCTTTTGCTGGTCTCAGCTGCTACATTATAGTAAAAAAGGAAAAAGGCAAGCTAGTTTTGTGTGCTGCTTTGTGTTCCTCTTTTTCCTCTTCCAGCAAAGAAAGAGAAAAGATGCGAATCTTCTTTGCAGGGATAAAACTGAACTTGTGTGTGTGTGTTTCGTTTGATCTGGTGGTGGGCTAGACTATGTGCGCTTCAGCAAAAGTCCTAGGACGATGATAAGAACAACGGCGTTTTTCTTGCAGAAAGAAAACCTTGCCTATTTATTATATAAATTTTCTCTTCGTTCAGCACACTTTCCCATAAGAGAATTTTTTTTACTTTTTACTCTGTGCACTTTCCCGTTCTCCCTTTGTCATGTGTGGCTACCTATATGTGTGAGTGGCTACCATGCATGCTTTACTTTTTTTTATTTCTAGGTAGCCCCGGATTCACAAATATTATCCAACTTCGGCCTCGGCGGTGTGGGGTGTGTGCATTACCCGTATAAATGTACACACACAGTAAACAGGCACATAAAATATCTTTCTTTCTTGTTTGGTGGCCCTGTCTCAGCGTTCTTTTGCTTGTCTTCTGAGCGGATTTAGATGTAAAAAATATTTGTTGCCCGGTTCTGCACAACGCACAAGAAAAAAAACAACTTTAAAATGTTTTAGGGACAAAATTCCAAAACAATAATATGTGCATATAATGTTTATGTTTCACTAAAAAAATAAATTTTTGTATAGTTTCTTTTTCTTTCTGTCAATTTAAACAAACTGCCATACAAAGTAAACTACAATATATATCATCCCATATATCTAGCAGGTATTTTTTTGTCGGTAAGTGCCTAGTGCTAGTATAATCTACCATCACTCTAGTTAACAGAGAGTGAAAGCAAGAAAGTACTGGGTTAGTGAAGGTGAAGGGAATCAGAAAGAGTAATACTTTAGCAGATGCACTTACTTGCGTTTTTGTTAAGATAGAGAAAGTTAAGGCAGCAGAAGAGCAAGCAGCTCGCAGGACTCTCGGCAACATTAAAGCACTGCTGCAACCTCAACATCCGTCCCTTATCATAGAGAGGAAGACGGAGAGGAAAAAGAAGGAGAAGAATAGCAGCAGCGGAATATTTTTAAGGGACCGTACAAAATTCTGTATGAATTGAGACAGTGCAATGTAGAGCAAGCAGAGAGGTACCACAGTACCCAGCAAAACCACTACCGTACTAAAAGCTCTGCGTTGTGCTCTGTGCTTTTGCTACTACTGTGCTAGTATTACTGCCAAACAGCAAGGCATTTTTTTCTTCTTCTTTTTTCCTATTTGATCTTCATCGCAAAAAGCTGATGGCAATGTACGGCATCAGCAGCAGCAATGTTGCTGTTGCAGTGTAGCAGCAGCAGTAGTTGCAAGCATCATCATCATATCGCATAAATGAAAGTGGTGGTGGTGTGGCGATGCACACACATTCCCCATTTGATACTGTTATACCTAATGTGTCTAATGCTTCGGCTCGTGCTGGCGGCATTGGTGGTGTAAACCCAGCAAGGCATACATTCTGCATGCATGGCTATGTAGAATAGATGTGTTCGGCACCATCACCACCAGCATCGTCGCCAACTATATATACACTTTGCTACCAATGCATTTTTATTATGGTAGCCAAAAAAGTAGTAGGAGTAGCAAGCAGCAAAGCATCAGTAGCGGGCGAGGAGCAGCATAAATAGAAAAGTTATATAAAACGACCAAGGCACCATAAACTTTTTCACACAGTCTCTCTTTCTATTCTCTGTGGTGGTGGTAGAAAATTCTGAAGAACGAAGGGAGTCCCTCTCCCTCTCTCTCTTTTCTCTTTCTTCACAAGAATATAATGCAACCGTCTCAGTTTTTAGTCAGGTCGGATCTTTCACACTGTCCGGACACAACTTTTACGGGAAGCTGGCTGGCACACACGAGAACAACAACAACAACAGTAACAACATTCTCGTAAAATCAACGTTAGTGTATTATATCTACACACATATTATTATTATTCTTATTACATATTTATCTACATTAGTCCTTCTTTTCCACCAACAAACGCACTTACATCACACAAGAAAAAAAATCCAAACATCCCAATAATAATAATAATAATACAAGGTTGTAACTGTTACACTTTACTACACCAATCGCAATAGTAATAATATTAAAGGAAAAGCCTACAAGATTGTTTTTATCCCTTCTTTTCATTCAACTTTTCCTACTTGCTTTAAGCAGCACAAAGCTGAGCAAGTATAGAAGCAAGCGTAGTATTAGTAGTACAATTTGGGTGAAGCGTTGGTTGTGTGAGCAGCAGAGGAGAAGCAGAGAGGCTAGAAAAGAAGAAGAAGAGAGCTAGGCACACGTTGAAGCTTGTATACAAGTCAAGTGAGTGAAAGAGAAATCTTTTTTTTGGGAAAAAGCGGTGTCACATGTAATACGATCTTGGAATCAAGTTGCTCATAAACACTGTCCTTCTCCTATTAAATTTCCCTTTTTTTCGTAATGACACGTCGTAGACAAGGGCGGCTTCAAGCTTGAAAAGATAGACACAGTGCAATGGTGTGTGAAAAAGACAGAAGAAGAAAATGTCATTTTTTCACAAAGCTTGTGTGTATGTGTGCACACAAGCTTGTTACATTCAATTCAAGTTGTAGAAATTTTTTTTTGGCTGTATCACACTTGGATTCACACACAAAAGGAGAAAATATTCATTGAAAAACAATCCAAAGGAACGAGAAAAGGGAGAGTAAGAGTTAGGGTTACAATTCCTTAATTTTCCAGTTGCGTTGTCACTACTGTTTGTATAATGTACATAAAGTTTTTTCCATCATAATCCTTTCTTTCTGTACCGTTTCTTTTATATAATTCCCATTTGGAGATTTTACTTTTTCTATCTCTCTCCCTCTCTCTCTCTGTTAGTTGCTAGATTTAAAACTTGAAGAAAGTAAACAAGTGAAAGTGCAAGTAAAAAAAGAGCATGTTGTTTCTAGCTATAGGTGGTTGGCGGTGGTGTAGTATAGTAGGGAAAAAAGAAAACGTAGGGAATGCGAGACGACACCAGAAGGAGAAAATAAGTTGACTCAATCTTTAAATCTGTATACGATTTTCTCATCCTTGAGCATTCACATCTGATAAATAAC
This sequence comes from Sinhomidia bicolor, assembly GCA_027743785.1. Classification (NCBI taxonomy): domain Eukaryota; kingdom Metazoa; phylum Arthropoda; class Collembola; order Entomobryomorpha; family Entomobryidae; genus Sinhomidia; species Sinhomidia bicolor. The sequence continues at coordinate 7,669 of JAHZMT010003245.1, forward strand.
ATCGTCAAGTTGCGAGAAAATGGCATTAACTGCTGTAATACCGATCTATCTCTATCTGGTTACACCGCTGCATGCTTTTGCTGCTGCTGTTTTCCCGTTAGAAAATTGGTTGAGAATACAATTTGGTGGTGGTGGTGGTAGTAGTGGAGGAGGAGGCGGTAGTAGTAGTAGCAGTGGTGTTGGTGAAATAAGGGAAAATCCATTCAATTCGACATGTACACTCATAAATATATACTGAGTGGTGAGCGTAGTGGTGGTATCGTGTGTGGTAGTGGGAAATAATAGAAGCAAAATAACAGCGTGACAATTTTAGGGTAACGCCATTCATTCCAAGTAGCAGTAAACATGAAAGTAGAGAGAGAGAGAAAGAAAGGGAAAAGAAAAAAAGAAGAAGCGTGTCGTGCAGCTGGCGAGGGAAAGTTAGGGAAAAAGGAATCAAAAGTAAGGAAAGAGCATAAACGTGCTGGTTGGCTATGGTGGTGGATGGATAGTGGGCACATAGTATGTACTTGTATTTATGTATTTGCTTGCTGGCTGCTACGAGAAAAGTAGGCAGCACCGAGAAAAGGAGAACAGAGAAGTAGTAGAGTGCATAATATTACGTTTGTTGAAGGAAAGAAAGAGCCAGAGTCAGCAGCCAAACTGCCTATATGTGGGACGTCCAAGGTGACACTTAGCTTTCACTTGTTCTCTTGTTGAACATTTGGGGTTGTATAGGAATAATAAAAAGGAAAAGAAAAAAAAGAACAAAGAGGAAAAATAAAAAAAAGTGGAGAAGCACATATTTCTCGCGCTGCAAACTACTACACTGTCATTCTCTCTTGTGACAGACGAACCAAGAAAAAAAGAAGTTTTTTTTTCTTCTTCTTCTTAGGAATACGACAAGGTCCAGTTTCTTTATTCTTTCTTTCCAAAACAGCAATTGTAAAGGACTTTAACATTAAGAAAAAGAAGAGGGAGGGAGGGAGATATATATCTCCCTCTTATGTAGCTAAATATTTACTACCGACTACTCTTTTGAGATATACAAAAAAGTGGAACAGGAAAAAAAAGATTGCTCTAAAAATGCATAGCTTCTTTTTTCTGAGGTCCACGTTTTATGTTGTATGTATGTACATATGTAACAAAGCCGCTTAGGTTTTTTTGAAAAATCATCCATATTCATACAAAAATATTTCTACAATTTATTTTTTAAAAGAATGCTCAGATAGATTCTTGTGTACTTATACAGTTGGCATATTAAATATAGGCATATAGCGCGTAGTAGTAGCATTAAATTTTATGTCCTTTTTAGTATACGTCTATCCATACAAACAAAGAAAGAAAAAACTAAGGATTCATAAAAAATATGACAGCAGCAGCATCCGCTCATTCATAAAAAAAGAAGAGGCTCCACCAGCAACTTAATACCAGTTGTTGTTGTTGCTGCTGTTGTTTAGCCAAAATGAACTGTACTTGCTGCTACACAACTACCCACATCTTTCTGCATGCATACATACGTGTCTATCTCATGTACCTTTTTTGTATGAGTGTGTGTGTGTGTGGTTGGTTGTCTGTTCAGTTATTGGACTGTCGCGACAGTTGCACTTTCTTTTATTCATCATCAATATCTCCTTCTATTTTTGGTGATGCCACACCACGCCATTTTTGATTCGTGTTGTTTCACTTTTTCTTGATCCTGTCTAGCAGATATTCTCTTTTTTTTCAAGGCAAGTATATATATTCATTCCGCTCACAGCAGCAGCTCACTACTCTCTGTGAGCTTAAGAACCTAAAGGTTATTATTAGGTATACTCTACACATTTTCATTTTTTTCATACACGCTAGCCACTCACCATCTTATTCTTTTCTTCTGTGTTTTGCTTCTGTCTCGACTTCATACCTCTTTCCCAACTTCTCCCAAAGAAAAGAAAAAAATATAAGTCCTCTTCTGCTCTTCATTCGCTGTCTCTACAACTCGCAACTAATTCGCCGTCTTTCTCAACGTTCAGCAGCAGCAACAACAACAAAAAAACCTCAGTCTTTCCACATATTTCTTTAAAGAAAAAAAAGAAACTTGCTCTGTTGTGTGCTGCTCCTTGTTCCAAGCGGCGACTATACTATATACATTGCGCTCATCCCTTCTATTCAAAAAAAACTACTCACAATCCCTTGCGTCCTTCATTTCTCATCTTTCAAGTACACACAACAACTGCCCGTTCGTGTGCTTCATTAGACCTGTTGTCTTATTCTAAACGTCGTCGCTTCGCTCTCTTTAATTCTCTCTCTCTCTTTACTCCATCTTTCTGAACACTTTCTATTCATCATCTACTTTCTCTTTTGTGTAAAAGCTATACATATACATATAGGTATGCACATTGCACATACACATATATTCCCATAAATAAAACATTTTTATTTATGGCCATTTACCTGACAAAATAATGAATATTATTAGTATTATCGTAAGTTTTCCTATAAAAAAAAAGTCCTCCTACTATACTTGTACATAAATATTTTGCAGTACATGCAGTAAATAGACACATACTAACCAATGTCAAAAAAATCCACAACTCAAGTCGCCATACATTTTTCCTCCTCCCTCCTGTCCTATTATCATATTATTTAGTTTTATCATGAAAATCTCCATATAATGCTATTCAACTGATTCTTCCAAGAAGTCTTCTTACACAACAAGATTTTTTTTCTTCTTCTCTCTCGAATGGCCATTTGTTGTTCTTGTTCATTACGTTACATTTTGCCAAACTTTTTTCCCCAGTCTTTTTCGATTAATTCTCCTGTCAATACACTAGTCTGCTTTCCCTTTCCGATATTTACGTCTACTTTTTTGTGTGTTTGTTATATTGACCTCTCTTTCTCTGTGCATATAAAAAAAGAAAAAAACTTTTTTTTCTTCTTCGTGTTCTGCTTTCTCTCTGTGAAAATGCCCTATATCTATCTACCTCTGTGTATATTGTGTTTTTTTTGTGTATGTGTGTGGCTTCACAAAACATATCTGTATACCTATATTGACGAAATCAGTGAAGTTGGCGGAAAAACGACTACATTATCCAATTGAACAGCATCTTCAATAGCGAAAGTAACTGAGACGAGCTTCAAACCTTGCAGCGAAATATACAAAAAAGTGAAGAAACATCAACAGTCAAAATTGGCATATATCAAAGTGCATACACATAGTAGGTATCCAAAGAAAAAGTAGTCAGTTACCTTACAGGCATCACAAAATTCATATAATCTCTGGTATATAATATACTTGTATACTGCTGGTAAGAGGCATCTTTATCCATACTAAAAAAAGTTTACAGAGTACATTTTATCCATCTATTGCAAAGCACTAAACATTTATTTCTTCTTGATCAATGATCTGATTAAAGAAGCGTCAGTAAACTTCAACACGTGTATTTTTTTCTTGAAGGTAATTCCGCCCTTTATATATATATATATATATATATAGATGAGCACAAGCTATATATGTACTATAATATGTAATTGTGTAGGATTAAAGAGCAAGTT
>JAHZMT010003246.1:0-10364 GCA_027743785.1 Sinhomidia bicolor
CATGCATATTATTATTATGATACACCTAATATAATAAAATATCGTAAAAGTAAACCATGTATGTATCCACTCATCCACTAACTGTCAACTGAAGTAGTAGTAGAGAGAGAGAGTTTTATATGAAAATGTTTTCGGTTTTGTAAAGTTGGCTTATACATTTAAAAAAAGTTGTCACCAGTATTATTACGGTTAATGTCTATAGTCTATACAAGAATATAAGTATATAGTAGTGAGAGTGAAAGTAGGGCTGAAATGAATATAAAATCAGAGAAATAGCCTACATAGGTTTACTGATGGATAGAATGCTCCCTTTTTTGCTTGTGAAAACCACTTGATGTACACACAATGATTCCTTTTAGTTGAGCCTCACAGACAACAGTGCAGTGTGTATTCGTACATATCCATCCGTTTTTCGCTGTAAAAATATATGTAGGTAGTTAGAATGATGTTGAGTCCTGGGTGCTATCAAGAAGAAGTATAAAATGAACGAATCTTTTCATCAACAAAAAGGGACAGACTGACTATACTACCAACAATACACAACAAGTTTCCTTTTTCCGTCCGGACAACATCATCGCAAACAAACTACCACCATTCTGTCAAGTTGAGCATAAACAAGTTTTATGTGGTGGTGGTGGTGGTGTGCATATGTATTCATCAATCCATCAAATTCCTATCATCATCACAGCTTTCATTTTCATCTCTCTTCCATCCAAATTACTACTTTACTATCTATACACAAACGGCTAAAAATAAAACGGCTCATTAAAATTGCTCGAGTTGGAAGTGAGTATCCAATCAGTCAAATAATGACGCAGATTTTGCCAGAAGACATGGTGGTGGTTAAAGGACAGGACAGGGATCCTTTGTGACTGTCCAACTGTAAAAACATGTTTGTGTGGGTGAAGGTTAATTGTCATCATCGCATGTCTATACTTCCACCATGAAGAGATGATTTCAATGAATACACTTCACCAGTTACTTTTACCTACTTATTTAAATTGTCCATATAACTTATCGTAAAATGATTGCTAAATACTATGCTATATCCCACATGAAAGCAGTTAAGCCTTTGGTGTATGTACATGTTTAAATTCTCTGGAAAATATTTCTCCCATTGAAATTGTCCCCGCTATCTGCTTTCAAAACTCCACTTGTAAAATGATTTTCCCTCTTCATTTTACATTGAAATCGACCATTCTGCGTCAGTTGATGAAAGTGGGCCTTTGCTATTAATTTGAAAAAATATTGTGGGTAAAAGTTCAAGTGAAAGCACATACACACACACAACTATATTTTATTGCAAACTTAGCAATTTTGTTATTTTGTATTGATGTAGTTGATTTTATAAAAGCATACTAGAAAGATGCTTAAGTATGTAAATATTTACTTATTCCTAAAATAACTCGCTGAATACTTCACCATTTCAATAAACACTTGTTTGATATGATACTTGTGCGTTGATATTAGCAAAAAGTATGAAAAACAAATTTAATTGAAATGCCATCCATTGAGGGATGCGCGTATAACAACTTATCATTGGTTCTTAGCTTATCATTTGTGTCATGTATTTTTTTATCTTTTGGAGATGATAAACGTTTGTACCTACATATTTGCAAAATGGTTTTTGGAAAAAGCGGAAAAGGGGAAAGTTAGCTTTATTGGAATTTTCAAGGATTTGAAGGTGAAAACATTTCACATGTAACATAAGCTGTATACAAATAATATCTACACGAAATGCGTACTTCACAGTCGCACTTGCCATCAACACAAACATGGGCTGTCACTGTTTGTAAATGTTTTTATTTCAAGTAGCCGCACGTCCGTTAGATTTTTTTCTATTTGGAACACCGTCAAGCACTTTATCCGTGATTTTAAGCATTTTGAATGAAACACCCGAGGAATTTGTACCCTTTTTAAATCTTTTTTTTTGCAGAATGACACAAGTTATTACGACGTGGAAGGAGCTTTCGAGTGTTTAAAATGTCCTGATGGTTGCGACTCTTGTGTGGATGACCGTCCTTGTGTGGTTTCACTCAACTGGCTTATGAGGAGCGCTATACTGATACTTCAATGTTCTATTATACTCATGCTTCCAATTGTCGGGCTTTTCACCTTTAAATACTCCGATGTAAAGGTAACGTTAAATCTTGATACTGATGTTATATGGTAAGTATATCTCCTCAGTTTTTTAAATAGAATAACTTGACCTTTTTGTTTACTTTTAAAAACATTCGCGTATTTTGATACTGAACAAATCAAAGCATTTCAAAAAAAGCTTTATACTTTCGAAACGTCTTAGGTATTTCAAAAGTTTCAATTGCACGGGATATTAATATAATGTTGTCAACTTGAAGGATATCGGATATGATGATGACGTACGCAAATTGGTATTTGTGTCAATTTCATATCAAAATAATAATGCATTTTGTAGTGCCTACTTATAAAAGCTCAAAACTTGTACAGGTTGATGCCATAACAGGAAATAATAAAAAACCCAGCGAAAGTAGAAAGTTAGGTAGGTATACTCGTTCAATATCAAATCACGTCATGTAACTTTCACAACAGGATAATAGAATATTAGATGTTGTCAACATAATGTACTTATTTTCTGTTCATAGCAAATGCCCTGTATCAAACATCAGGGCATTTCACTTTCAAAAGATTATCATTACAAGATTTTATATTCCTAGTTCTTCAACATAGCTTATTTTTCATTGATTTTAAAGCTTAAAATACATACTATATTATTATTATTATCGTGAAATATATATATAAAAAATTGTAAGGTTTCATAAGTAAAATGGCCTTGTAAACAGAAAATATTATTATTTGGTTATATAAGTAGTATATATATTCTATACTGTTAACATATATATAATTTAATGACAAAAATTCTATAAAATTATTTTTATGAACAAAAGACATCAACCAATAAATACTTTTGAATCATTTTTTTTCTCTCTCTCTTTTGTTGTCGTAAAAGAAACTTATATATTTTCTTTCGGTGTATCCTTTTTCTACTTCTCTTTTTTTTGTGAAAAAGTACACATCTAAAAACATTTTTTTACGGCAGAGATCACGTTTCAAAAATAGAACATTGTACACAAGTTCAAAGGAACAGGAATTCAATTTACTACTCAAATCCTTTACCTTGCCTGTGTAATAATAAGCATTTATGGTGGATAGAATGATGATGAAGATGATGAAAGAAAATGTGTACCAAAATATGTGTACATTTTTGTGTGCGGATTTAACAAGCTTAACTTTTTTTCTTACGAATTTCAGGTTGTTCGTGCAGCTAGTCCCGTTCTTCTTCGCTTTATTGTCCTTGGTGCTTTCTTCATTTACTGCACGGTAAGAAAATAAAGAATAATAATATATTATTATAGAAAAACATCTAAAAACATATCTGGTGTATAAGGTAGAATTTTGTCGTAAATTGTTAAAAATACATTTAGCATTGTCATAAAACGAATTATACTTTGTTCGTGTTCTCTCGAAAATACTATGTATTTTTTATATTTGGATATAAACCATGGAACAATTACCGTTATTCAGGAAAAACATTGTAGATGATGATAAGCTCTTCTTCCTTCCTATGGATGATTTCCCCATTTTTTTTTTCTCTCTCTCTCTTCAGTGCAAAGTATAGCATATAATAGAGGTACTCTTTTCCGGGGCACCATAAACCAATGCCAAAACCAAAGTCAATGAAGCTTGTAGTACGTTAAATGAAGAGAATGCCAAAAAATGCTCCATGCATCATCATACCAGAGAGGATTTTTGAATCTTTCAAAAGGAAGCAGTGTGGATAACCCACAAGTCTAAGGTTGTTTATGTGGTTGAAATGTGTACAATAGCATGGTTGAATAGATATAGAAAAGATGTAATATGTTGGCTTGTTTGCGATGAAATAATAGGTACGTTTATACTTTCACCAACAATTTTTTCCCTTGTCGTATGTATATACTAATAATGATATATATTTCATGTAAGTTTATTATGTCGTTATCAAATGTTCACTTTTTATTGCAATATCACTTACCATGTTTTTCCAAGTGCAGTACAATGTTTCAAAACTGACTCCCTTGCCACATGTACTTATTACTTTATCTTGCTCGCAGACCAAGCTTGGCCTGAAAAAAATGCTACGTACGTTTTGTAGCTTACTACATAGTACATACTATTATGCCGAAACCATGTTTGAGTAGCTTAGGTTAGGTACAATTTATTTAGTTTGGGATTCCCTTAAAGTGCACTCAGCATAAAACCACCAAAAGTACCACAATGCTTTCCGGGAAAAGTGTATCCGCTCTGTTTCTAACTCTTTTGTCGGTTTTATTAAAACGTGAATAAAAAAAACTGACTGAGTGAGTCGCTGCATATTGCAGAGTGCAGTTTAAGGTAAGGTGCTCGATGCATCACGTAATATATATGGTTTGGTAGATTTTCGAAATGGATTATTAGATATATATGTATATATATCTAATATGGCCTGTTGTAAACAATTGGCTAGAACTAAAACTAGAACGTTTCCTTCAATCGATTTCCAAAACAGATATGTACATACGTACTTTGACATGTCCTTGTTAACAGATAGTGTATCCGCTCTGTTTCTAACTCTTTTGTCGGTTTTATTAAAACGTGAATAAAAAACTGACTGTGAGTCGCTGCATATTGCAGAGTGCAGTTTAAGGTAAGGTGCTCGATGCATCACGTAATATATATGGTTTGGTACATTTTCGAAATGGATTATTAGATATATATACATTTATATATATATATATTTATATAGAATGTTGTAAACAATTGGATTGAACTAAAACTAGAACGTTTCCTTCAATCGATTTCCAAAACAGATATGTACATACGTACTTTGACATGTCCTTGTTAACAGATTGAGAAAACTTATGTTCCTCCAACGTCCAATCACAATATGCATTTCACAAGTTTTGTTTTCATTCAAACTTTTTTTACACTAGAACTTGACAAATATGAGAGGAGAAACTCATTTACAAAGTCGTAAAAACATGGAGCAGCAAACAGCGCACGAGAAAATGATATTTATAGATACACTTATTTCTAACATGGAATTGCAATAGAGATAATCTTGTGTGTAGGTATGGATGTATATAACCGCCTTGGGTGATACAAGTGAATGACTTTCTCCGTTGGGACTCAACAGTGAAATTAGTTCTCTCTCTCTCTCATGTATAAACACAAAGAATGTACATTGAGATTAGAAACACTCTTGAATAAAAGAGCAACCAGGATATTAGCAACATTTGTAAGGAAATTCCTATACAAACAACCACGTAAAATAGGCATAAATTAAACTTGCTCTTGTAGACCTCGATGTTTTTCAGGCTTTTTTTAAATGTGAGCATTGGAGGTGGCCGCGTGTGATAACGCGCGTGTAATTTATTAATTGAAACAGCGTATATACAAATCTGTGTAAATGTCGCTTCCGCTTTTTGTCTGCAAAGAGTTAAAGCATATTATTTTGTGTTCAAATAGCTTCAGTTTTATTACATTTGCCAAGTTTCATCACTGTGCTTCCATGATTAATTAATTAAATGTTGTAATAACAAAAGGACATTCATATATAACTCATGTTTAACCTTGGAGAAAATGGAAATAACATTTTAAAAGAGAGAAAGAGAAGAAATAAAAATCGCTTTTCCTTCGTTTTGCATTTCCTATAAGCCCACATTATTTCATATTTTGTAAACCCGCTTTTTTTGGTAGTACAAAAAAAAGCTGTCCCACGCAGCCGCCCACTTTTCTCCTAAATTTAACTCTTGGGATTTTACTACCTATGTATGCTTGTTGATGTATAAATTGCTCTCATAATTCAGTGTGATGATAACGATAACAAGTAAAAATGTAAAGAAAGAAAGAAGGAAAGAATAAAAAAAAATACAAACCAGGATAGAAAATCGGTTCGTTAATTCCCATAATAATATTATTCTTTGTTTTTTCTTCTTCTTCGCATCTAGATTCTTGTGATGTATCCAAGTCCTTCCGTGATAACTTGTACGCTTCGTGTTTGGCTTAGGGAAATAGGATTTTCTCTTGCCTATGGTGCCCTTATGCTCAAAACTTGGAGGTGAGTACCTATGATTTTTCACGTTTTTCTTTCTTGTTTTTCTTTCATGTGTGTGTATTTGTGTGTCTAAAACACATAATATATAGCTTCCAGCCAATCATGCTGACTGTGACTGCGAGTAATAACATTTGATGACAGCCTAAGCTACAATAAGTAAATTGAATTACTTTTCAATCTCGCTTTCATCAAGAAACAAAATTTCCTTTCTCTCTTCTCAACCGGCAGGATTTTTTCTTGGAAAATCAATAGAAAAAAATGCTGTCCTCATTATGTTTTTTATTTGGGCCAGACAGAGTAGGTATTTAAGTATATTAGGATTAAATTTATGTAATATGCATATACAATGTAAATGCATAGATAGACGATAGGAAAAATTGAGATGAGATGCGAGTAAACACTGGTTTTATATTTCTGAAAAAAATATATAAATGCAGTAATTTATGTTGTTTTTTACGAACTTTTAATACAGGAGAAAATTCTCGTAAATTTGTCTTTTTATGGTTATCGTCTATTTTTATTGCACATTTATGTTTTGCAATATAATATTGCCCGATATTCAATAATGATACCTGATCATGAAGCCTCCTGAGCTCATCTCTAAAATTAGATGGATAATGAACTACTTTCGGCGGAGTACGACGGTAAACTTTGTGTGTGGAGGTGGTCCCGGTCCCGTTATTTGATACTATTTATTTTATCAAGAAGAAAAAAAAGTTGTACGTGAATGAAATGTGCTGTTTTTGCCTGTTTTGTACTTTTGTACTCTCTGAAATGTTCATGAAAGGTTGTAGGTATGTTACCCTCGAGTATATTTATTTTTTTGTTTCACCTGAGTAAGTCTGGAAATTATTTAATATTTATACATTTCATAATCTAATAATCATACGATTAGCATAATATCATGTCTTTAAGACTCTATAAAACGAAGAAAGTGCACTTGGGAAGAAACATGTCACACGACTTTGGATGCGAAACGCATTATACCGAACATTACTGTCGAATTTTATTAGCTGTCAAAACGTTGCAGATATGACATTTGAACTTTGTGGGTTTTTATTTTTTTAAATTTGAAATGGTAACCGTTAATAACGGTTACAGTTGATCTCGGTAGTTCATATTGAGTAAGGTTCAACCGATGGTCGCAACACAAGTAGTGATTATTGGATAAAAATGGTATTTCGGTTCCTCCTGTTTTTTTTGAGAGAGAACGTTGAGATGACGGCGGCGATTGTCAGCAGCCCAAGGGACGTCATCTTTTAATCGCAGACAGACCGACTATCATGTACCATGATAAAGATTACAGTCTCGATAAAGTAAGTGATGATGCTCATGTCCATTGCAACGTTAGATTATACAGATTGTCTTTACCATGCACACATTGCTTACTGGTTCAGCACAGTAGATTCAAAGAAAATCCCACGCTTGTTGGGGTACTGTTGAAAGGTTGGAATGACAGCAAAATCTGAGTTCGATCTAACCTTTGTTGCCGTATAATAATAAACAAAAATGTTTGCTGATTTTATCGAAATCCTTGTTCGGGGATTAAAGTATAAACGTGTATGAAACTCATGTTTAACAAAAGTTTGTAAAAGTGTGAATGTGAAATTTTGATTTAGTCTCACTTTTCCCCAGATAAGCAGATATGCGTGTTTTTATTTGTAATCCTACTTACCACTTAAATTCGAAAGTTTGTTTGGTGCATTTCATGTTGAAGTGAAAGAAAATGAAATTCGTATAACAGCTTAGTTATCTCAACATAATGGGCATTGTAATACATAAGTTGATAAATATATGTGAACTGCACACATGAATGAAGCATATATTATGATGCCATGAGACATTTAGGTAGGTATATAATGCAGATATAAAATTGAAACCGTAAGTACCTAAATGTGTGTACTTTTATCTGTAGTGAAAATCGATTATTTATTTTGAGTCAAAGTATTTATATATTCGTATATATATAAATATTTATATTTCAACAGATAAACTATAAAAAAATTTCGTAGAATGTTTTTTTGAAGGATACTTGTATCTATCTACCTACTTACCTACCTATCTGGTGTTACATTTCTTTACAATCTGTCAGCACCATAAATTCATGACCTTTTGTTTTATTTTTTTGTTATTGCTTTGTAAATATGTATTATATTTACAAAAAACTCACCTTTCTCGTGTGTACGCCTACTCACTGTTTTTTTTTGCACAAACGAAGGCTGTATAGTTGTACACAAACTTAATCATGGAAGAAAACTACGTTCCGTGTACGATTTCCTTTTTTTGAAGGAAATGCAGACTCTCTGAGAAAAAAAATACAAGCTCACTTATGCCTAAAAACGAAACGAATGTACACAAAAAACTATGACTGAAAATATGAAGAACCCAGCCAGCACCGTTGAATTTTCTACTGTGGAAGCACTCATCCATCCAGTTTGTTTGTGATTGACGTGCAAACTAACTTGCCCAGACAGCGCTCTTTCACATATTATATTATATTTATTCACAGTATTCTCAAGGCTTTCGGTCATTTCTCGTACCAAGAGTAGTACCAGTATAGTACCAGTATGCCATCTGCCTAAGGCATTTGATTGTATTATCTCTCTCTCTCTCTCTCTTCAGCATTATTTACTTTCCCTGCGAGAAGCACTTTGGAAGGAGACGCCAGTTGAGTTTGAGCATCTCTTTCTCTCTCTCTCTCTCTCTCTCTGTACATTTATGCATTTTATTCATGCCTGTCAACTTGCATTCATGTCGAGGAGAAAGGAAAAAGAAGAAGAAAAAAAAATTGTGAATTGCTCCACCAGTTGCAATTTACAAGCAAGTCTATTATATATTTTTTTTCTGTAAGTGGGCATATATAACGGAGAGAGTAATTTATATGGCAGATAGATAGATAGATATATTTGAATGAACCTATTTGTAAACATTCATCATGCCATGTAATTTGTCTCTTGCTGTCTCCATCTTCAATTTCCGTGTGACAAATAAAATTCGACAGTGCGGCAGGAAAAAAAACTGTCGAGTACAACATTATTATTGTTATTACATTATTATCAAGCACAAAGTTCCGCTTTCAATGATGATGTCGTAACGATTCAGTAAGCTTTGTTGCTTTTTGCTGCTGGTTCTATGAAGAAAAAAAAAGAATTTTTTTTGTTCATTGCTCCATCCATCTCCTCTTGTTTACCAATTTATAAAATGAACAACTTTTTTTTTCTTCTGAATAATTTATATGTACAAGTTATACTGTGTGTAAGGTCATTGAATCGTAAATACGCTAAGTACTATTAGAGTATATAACGTCAAGGGGGAAGGAAATTGAAAACGTTACTCATTTATGAATTCATTCACAACTCACAACAGATAGATATATGCTGTTGTAATGTAATATTTGTCTGATTTTTTTTGTTTGAATGGAACGTATAAAATATTTACCTGATGAAAGACGAAAAAGCGATGAAAAGGAAATAATAACTGCTGGCGTATTTGCTAATAATTTTGTGTTTTTCTCTTTGCTCGTTTTTTTGGCATGTGCATACATATACCAAAATTGAAAGTGACGTGCGGAATTGCTCTCTCAGATTGAATTACATACAAAATTAATGGATGGCTTATTTTTTAGTTTTGAATAGATAAGCTCTATTGCATTGATGTTCATTGTGGTATTATATGAAACAGGCAGTGATTTAATATAATATTTTGTATACCTCAATTATCTATATACTTACAAACTGCCATGTATTTTAAAACTTCTAATAACATCCAAAATTTGTTGCTGGAAATTTAAAACCAAATTGTATCGTATTCTATGTACAGAATATAGTTATTACAGGTAAAACGTTCTCAGGTAACATATGAATTATTATAATAAAAGAAGATTATGCTTGAAATAGCTAGCTTATTATTATTATTTGCTATGCTATGCTTCACAATGTTTTATAGTCAGCATTCGTATGCGAATTGTTGGTTGAGAAATTGAATTGCAATCAAAGGTAGAGTATCAATTTACATACATGCGTTGTACAATATCTATTCATGAAGCATTCAAACATTGCCTTTGTTTGGTTTTATTTTGCCTGTGGCTCCATTTCGATCATCAGCGTTATGGAACACAATATTGGTTTGTTTGTTTGCCAGCGATGTGCTAACCTAAATATCATTTTGCTACTGCTACTACTACTATTTTTGTAACCAAGTACGCTTCACCACTTTCACCAAAAAAAGTTGCCAATCACACGATATTTACTACTAG
>JAHZMT010003247.1:0-11573 GCA_027743785.1 Sinhomidia bicolor
CTTTGCTCTCCTGACAAATGCTAATGCACAAGCACGCATAATAATAATAATAATAACAACTTTGTAGTAGTAGTGGTTTTATGGATAACAACAAAGTAGCCTACGAATCAGTATACCACACAACACTGTCTACAATCTGTAAAAACAAGTCTACCAAATACGTTTTTACTGTAAAAAAAAAGAGTTTCGTTCGATCGAGCATATTTTCTGGGTAGGTTTATATGCGGATGAAATGATAAGCTAGCTTACACGATATTGCTAGGTGTACTGTGGTGGTGGTGGTGGTAATCACCGTAAAAATCCCTAATCATAATAATATCCCTTGTATTTACATATTATGATGAATCTTTCAGGCCATTATTGTAGTTTATGTACTTTGTACGTATGTCAGTGTGGTAGATGAGAGTAACTGTAGGCATTTTTATGAGTAGTGCAGGTGTGTGTGTGTTTATTCTTCCTCGTATAGTACAATACTCATCTTTTCAAGTTGGGCTTTGCACATGTATGCATGCACATGCACCAAGTTGAAAGAAAGAGAAAAGATAATTGGCTCAACAACAGATCAGAGTTGAAACAAAAAGTTTATATTTTTTTCTGAAATTGGTTTTTGTACTACTTTTTTGGCGTCCTTTACATTATGGCTGACTGCTAAATACTCCTTCTTTCTGACAACAAGTGCAATTTGCATTTTGCAACCATCATCATCATCATTATCATCTTGCAAACGCAAATAATCATCTTCATTACTTTTTATCAATAAGGCACATCTTTTGATTTAAAAATATTACATTCACCCTCTTGATTATTTTTATCACTTGTCTAATTACCGCGCTGTGTTGTTGTTGGCATAAAAAAGAGCATCATCATCAGAAAGGTGGATGCCTTTTTTGTTACCTATCTATCTATCTACCTACATAACATCATTTATTTCAAGACTGTCTCGAACAATGCATTTGGCAAAATCATTTTATGTACGGACTTTTAAAAGAAAATTAAAAGTTTCAGTGACGTCTCTAATCGCTAATTATTATTATTATTATTGCCTACCACAATTACTATAAATTTAATTACATTGAGAACTCTGCTGTGCCACCGTTCTTGGAAACATAATTTGCAAAAAATGAATAAAAGAATTGCTGTGTACTGTTTCACTTTCAGTTTTAATGCTTTCTTGCATTTCCTTAGAAGGAACTTTCAATGCTCAGCTTAAGAAGAGTAAACGGAAAAAAATGTATATCACATTCACAAAAAAAATTATATCACATATGCGCAGAGCACCATCTCTCATGACTCATGACTCATCTCTCACGTACTCAAAGTTTCGAAAGAATCGTCATAGTCATCTAGCATCCTACCCTTGTCCCAATAGCAGAGAAGATGTAGAGAGCAGAGAGGATGAATATCTTCAGGGGAAAATTAAGTGCAAATCTATAAGGATCTCTGAACGCCTTTGAAGTGACTACTACTACGACGACGACGACAACAATTGAAAAGTAAATTGTAACGATAAGCGCAGAGACATCCAAAAAAAATTGAATGCATGAAAAAATATGTAGTGTTTAGCTTCAGGCCAAAAAGAAGCCTTTAACAATGATTATTTTATTTTATGAAAAAAATGGTTTAGCATTTTTGGATTATGACTTGACAATTGAAATTGAACAGAAGCTGATGATGATGATGATGATGTTGATGTTGACTTGAGTCGCAATTGAGTCAGAATGCACAAAAGTGCTGTTGATGATGATGGCGTTTAAAATGTCAGCTTAGACCCAGTCATTTTGACCATGCCTGACAGGGATACACACTGCAAAGAGTCAAACCAAGAATGCTAATTGTAATGAATGACATGCGATTCAAGTTGACGGTGAAGAAAGGGAGAATCAGACACCACAATGGTTATTATTATTATTATTATAGCGAACATGTAAGTGTAATCACAATGTTCTTGATTATTAGGATGGAGATTGAGATGCACATATTATGCATCAATCAACGTCTTCGGACGTGACAAGATATTATTGTAAGCAACGTACTTGCACTTGTTTTGTTGCCGTTGATACTTTCTTGTGCTCTCGTCAAATCAATAATGCACACACAGGATATTATCATTATTATTTATTCGCCGAAGAAGAGTGAGAAGAAAATCAATGAACTTTTGTTTTTTATTGGCACGCAAAGACAAAGTAGGCAGTTGCAAATATGTGGACTAACTTCTTTTTTTTGAAAAAATAAAATAATAATATACGTAGCCGAATTTTATACCTACATGCATTTATAGGTATCATAATAGCTTAATACCTAACACTGCGGATGTTTAAATGATTTATAAGATACAAACTCTTCCAGAATATAAATCAAATAGGATTGTTTCTACGTGAAGATTACGTCAAACAACACATCAGCTTACAGAAAACTTGTAACAGAATATTGAATACCGACTCGTTGTAAAAAAAACATTGAGCTAATTTGAAATTCTAGGCGAATAGATAAATCATAAAGACAAAGAAGAAGATGAAAAAACCAAATTTACACACAAACACGTTAACATCTTTAAATTAAAAATGCTTATCTACCATATAAAACGTTTTATAACCTCAGTAGTAGTCAATCTAAGAAAAAAGGCTCAGCAGAGTTAAGTCTTTAAAAGTTAACAACAGTACCAGCTCTTGCTACAGTGCATTATCGTGCCCATGTTCTCCTTGTTTTATCCATAATATTATTATTACATGTTATCCTCATCATTATAGAATACTAATTATTACGCAGTCAACATTTTTTTTACTACAAAATGCCTATGCATGCTTTTTTGGCATCTAACAAATCATTTTCATCAAAAATCCATATTTTTCACTAAAACATTATTATGCATTCCTCCTCTATGGTCTCTCATAATAAAAGTGTATTCGTTAAAATGATAATTAAAATCTCAGCAAGAAACTTTTAAAAAAAGATCTCACTTCTACTAATGAATGCGTGCCTTCTCCGCTTTGCTTTTGCTCAACTTGACATTTCAACTTTACTATTTTTAACCTTCCATTAAAAAAACTCATTGATTTTTCTCTAAACTCACAAAAAAAACACACAACAACAAACTAAACTAACTAACATCTTCTTAAGCAAGAAAAATAAATCTCTGTACATTACATCTTGTTGATCTCCCTTGCTTGACAGCAGATTGCTTTCTGCTCACTACTGTCGTTGAAGTTTTTTTTTACACCAAATTGTACCTACTACACATTTTATGATTCTGAAACTTTATTTTAAAAACCATGGCATAGCTGTGTAGTTAGTAACTTAGCAGTGGTTAAATGAAATTAAATGAATGGTCGTTTGCTTCTTCTGCGGCTTTAAAGAAAAAGTTTGGCGTTGCTGTTCAAGCTTTTTAAAACAACGCATGCATTTAGTCAACCAACAAGCCAGAGAGTAAAGTAAATAAGCTGCTGCTGCAGCAATAGCATCTAATTCCTTCCACGCTGATACTTTACAATTTACGTTTACGACTACCAACTAAAACACTTGCTATTGGTGTGATTCTGTAAAAATGAAAAAGTGTGCATATGAATTACTTTTCTACACAATAAAAAATATTGCGGCAAAGTTATCTCTTGTGTGGTGGCGTCTCATTAGGTTGGTTTAAAAAAAATAATATGTACGTATGCATACGTTGTGTGTGTGCAAATTTATATCGGTCGAGTTGTAGTAACTATAAAGTAGGCAGTGCCGTTTTTTATATTGTTGCATGATTGAATTTAAAATATTTTTTTCTCAGGTTGAGGAGTCATATTAAAAGGAAAATGCGTAATAATAATGTTCGTTAAATATCTAAAGCATTATTGTTAAATGCTTTAGCAGCAGCAGCAGTATTGTAAACATCCTCCGCTTAGCCCCAGCAACAATGGTAGGAGGCTGTATCAAACCAACAGTCAGCTTTAGCTAGCTTTTCTTTAACTTTTTTTTTCAAAATAGCTAACTAGCTAGCTGTTGTTGCCGCTGATTGTTGGGCTGTATCCCTACATATCATCCATTGTATCAGAGTGCTTACTCTTCGTCGCTGGTCATCGCTCACGTCGTCGTTACAACTAGCACTGCTACAAACTGCACTATATTGGCATCGGTTTGTCTTGATCGCCATAGTAACAATAATTGCATGATGTGCATCCCATCATATATAGCATGCAATGAAAACAGACGGCGCTGATGATGACGATGATGATCAAGGTACAAACTAGAATTACCAGTACTACTACCACCTTACCTTACTGACACACCATACAGCAAACGACCACTCTGTTCTAGCAATAGGCAAAATCACCACAATTTCAAGTCATTTTGCAGAAATATTTTGCACACCGCACCACACACGTCCTTTTCGCATCTGCTCTCCCTCTCGTTTGAGTTTTCTTTACCATGTAGATAGATATATATGATCATGATCATCACGACGGTCACGATGATGATGGTTTACTTTTTACTTCGTTTGACTTGTTGACAAAAAAAGTGATTCTTCTTCTTCTTCTTCGATAGCAAAAGTGATCTGACTCTTTCTTTCATTTGGTGTCATCATCATCATCATCATCGTCGTCGTCATTATTATTATTATTATTATTATCTATCTTACGGCCAAGTATTCAATTCATACAAAAAAGGTTCTTTCTTCCTACTTTATTTCGTTGTTATAGAAGAAAGAAACATTGTGCATGGTCTGCTGCAGTGTGCATAGCCTAACATTCTTATCAGGGAGAGCCCTTCAGTCAGTAGTGTGTACTGCGTACGTACTGTGCCAACTTGTGTGAACGGAAGACAAAGACGAAAGGAAGAAAGCAAGCGAGAGCAGCAGCACATTTTGTAGAACACTTTTTGTCGTTGGTTTCTTTCCAGCAAAGTAGTAGTAGGGAATAAGAAGAAAACAAGGTGCAAGGCCTACAAAATAAATTGAGAAGAAGAAGAAAAACCATTGTACTACCCTGGACTCCTTCCTCCCTACACTCCCCCCACCCACATCAAGCTACTCAAAAGCTACTACTTCAACAAAAGTGATACGAGTAAAACAAAGACTATTTGTTATTTATTTTAAAACAGTAATAATAAAACCTCAATTATTTCCCCGTAACGCCAAGTTGCACGTAGTCGCATAAAGTGATGTTATAACTATTATCAAAGTTCAAAAGTGAATTTGAAAAAAAAAATATTATTTTTCAACTTTGTTAATAAGCCGGCTTCAAAAATCAATGGTAAAATAGTAAGACAATTATCAATACTCCTCGTAAAATATTAAAATTATCAAAAGGGCATTAAAAAAAAGACGACAAGAAGCGATCTGTTCTGTCTATGCAAATTCTCCTGACTTCACATATTTTTTTAACTTGTCTTGTCTGTTACTTCGCGTGAAACTGACGTCTTTTCAGCCACACAGCAAGAGTAACGTTTCTGCTTCAGCATCATCATCAGCAGCAGAGAATCTGCCAGACTTCAAGTCAAGTAGTAAGTAAATAGTGTTGTTGCTGCTGGTACATTAACTTCACTGGGTCGTCACTTTTTTTTGTAGTCATCGTTCCACTTGGTTTGGTACTGTTTTTTGATGGTGATGATGGTTTGGTTGGTCTATTGTTGGTAGAAAAAAAAATTATCCTCCATTCATTCCGAGTAATAATAATATAAAAACGACTATATCAACTGAACTGAACAACAAGCGTGCCTATTATTATTTTTTTACCATGCCAGTCGTGATCTCTCTTTCTCCAGTAACAAAAACACTGTAACACCAGCTGACATCCACAACAACAAAACTTGACATTTCTCTCGGTTTTGTTGTCGTTTTAATATTTTTTTAAAAACACTGCATTGCATTGCTACAGTGTTTGGAATAATAGTTTAAAGCAGTTAGTTATTTGGTGAAATTACTACTACATACGTGGTTCCATTAAATTAGCCAATTAGCCTTGCACAAAATCAAGTAGTGTGGTTTCTGCCCAACAAGTCAAAAAGAACAAACAAACTTTCATTGCCAACAGTATTATATCGGCTTTTCCCAAGAACAATTATTAAACTGTGTAATATTTTTTTGTCTTTGTCGTCAACTATTTCTCTTGTTTCTTTTTTGGTGTGCTGTTGTATTGAGTGTTTTGTATCTGTATAGCAGTAGCAGTGAAGCTTTTTGAACTTTAGAAATGTCAGTCAAGATGACCATGTTTCAAAATTTACGGTGATAGAGATACAAATACGTCGAGAATATATTTAACGGTACAGAGGTTGTTGCGGAGTTTAAAGGGAAGGAAATATAGTTTAAAGTTTATCATCATCATCATCATCATCGGTCTTTGCTGAAGACATACATCGCGTTTACTATCGGAGAGAACTAAAGTGGAAAAGCCTTGTGGGGTTCAGTAAGTCGTCAATTTCTTTTGATTGTTTTTTTGCTTGCTTGCTGCTTGCTACTAACTAATTTTCTCGTTGAGAAACGAATGCAAGTTGTGTTAATGGGAAAGACAACATGATGACAGTCCAACTTTTGATTTAATTAAAAGTTTATAAATGAAAAGTGTTTTCAGCCATTTTTCTGTTTTGATGATCTTGAAATGACATTAATTTAGAAGGTGGGATGTGTCTTTGTCAATAACTTGTTTTTATTTTCGTTTTCTTACATTTACTCAAATCATCAGTAATGTGAAATAACATTTATCTTATCGAAAGGTTATATTTTTTCCTGATAAAAATCCTATATTTCATGGAACCAATTTGTCAGAGTCATAAAATATTTTATCGTACCAATAAGCCAGTGAATCTGTTTATTTTTCATGCGATCCTGTAAATATGATGATTTTGTGACTGTAAAGAAAAATGAGAGACTTTCATTCAGAAAGGACTGAAATGAACGTTTAACATTATTATTATTAGCATTTAGTAGCAACAAAAAATCTCACAGCAACTGTAATCTCACAATAACAACTCTCTGCCAGCGAAAGGGCAAATGTTTAATGTGAAATGAAACAAATATTTTTTTGTAATTTCAATATCATTACAGTAATGTATTCAAATCAAAATTTAGTATTTAAGTAGTCTCGATTAAAAAAAACACTTGCCAAAATCAAATAGTTTTTTTAGGAAGGAATTAAAAAGTGTAAAGTACGCACAGACAGAGACAGACACGTACAATTACAAAAATCCCAACAACGGTGACAAATTGGAAGCAATCCTCGTACTTTTGTTTATGCATACCAATATGCATAATTGATTTTTTGTCGAAAATGACGATTATGATTAAAATCATGATATCATGTGGTCATCCAATGTTTACTCATGTTTTCATTTTTTGCTCTACTCAATTTAAGTTCAAATTGTATTTGAGGTCAGCAGCAGTGAGCCAGGAGAAGTTTGTTTTTAGCCTGTATACTTTTTTTATTATTATTATTATTATTGCCATTACCACCACGATACTATGACCCAATTGGGATGTACTATTGTCTTGCGTGTAATCACCCGTCTGTGGCATAATTTGATTATCAACAGTTTATATAGTTTATTATTGCTTTCCATGGCAATCGATAACAGTGTACACCCAGGTGCACCTCTGTTGACATGTGCCTAAAAAATTATTTACACAACCGCACATGCCGTTGCTGCTGCTGATGCAGCATTTTTTTAAATGAAGATCGGCAATGAAGTTTACATTTTTATGAAATAATATTAATAATAATTTTTTTCCCAAACTTTGCTACTTTTTGGTCTGATTGTTATTGTTGTTGTTGGTACAAGCCCTGCCCTTCTACAATAACCGCAAAGGGCATCACACAAAATATCACACAACCTTATTGTGTAATTGAAAAAGTTTTGCCGCAGAACTAGAGAAATATGAATGAGATTCACGACAAGGAAAAAGAGAAAAAAGTAATAGTGGAAGAAAAAAATATCTAGATTAGCTAGCTAGCTATATATAATAGTTTTTACATACACTTTGCTTGATCTCCTCCCTTAAAAATCAATTAAATAGATCATTGTCATTACTTTACCTCTAGCTGATAATAATAATAATAATAATCAGATGCGAAAATAATGAAATCTTTCTTGTACGAAAATAGTTTAATGGGATAGGATTAAAAGTAGTGTAATAACAACAAGCAGCTTTTATAACGCACACGTAGCTCCAAGGAATTAGTTTTCAGGCGTTACTTTTTTTTCCTCCTCTGCTACTTGCCAGTAGAAAGACAAAAATTATTTATTTGGGTTAAAATGAAAAAAAAACATAATTATAAACGTCATATTATTATTTTTGGTTGTTGATATCGTGTTGTATTTAGCCAGAAGGCAAGGACTGTTCACGGAATTGGTAATGTTATGAAAATCCCTTGAAAAAGAGGAGACGTAAGTGCGTTTTTGTACAGTGACAATCACATTTCACATAAGTAATCACGTTGATAGATTCTTCGTGCGTGCCTTCAGTGAGCCGTTCAAGAAATCATCATCATCATCATGCCCTGTAGCATTGCTTTGTCCCGTTTATTATTATTATTATTATTACAACAACAAACTAGTTAAACTTAACTGTGCAATGCGATTTTATTTTTAGAATGAAATATTTTATTAATATTGAAAAAAATAACATTCCTGATGTGTCTTCCTTACGACGATTTGAACTGACTATCGTGTTCTTGAAGCTTGACAAAGTGGAATAAATAATAATTAACGCACATCCTAAAAAAGTGCTCCTGCTGCTGCTGCTGCTGTTACGTTGTATTTGTGACTACTTGACCCTCAAAAAATTAATCATGACTATGACCGTCGTCGTGTCACGGCAACATTAACTAACTATTTTTATTTCTTGCTTGTCTGCTTTGCTACTATTGCTAGGCACAAGAAGAAGCAGTTGTGATTCGATGACGATCAACATCATCATCATCGTCATGTTTACTTTAATTTGCTAAAAGAGATTCCATTTTTTTCATTTCATTTTATTTAAAACGCACGCACACGAGCGTTTTCCTCCTCGACATTTTTTTCTGTAAGTGGTTATTTTTATATCCTACTTTTTGCCAAAATTTATTTACCTTAATAACAACAATACAAGCAAATTGCAAAAAAATAAATGTACTCACTCTCTCACTAGTTCACTACGTACTACTAGTATGACAATCAGGTAATACCAATATTGAAATTATCAGCAGAATTTTTTGTTGTTATTACTTTGCATATTATTTATAGCTACTAATTTATATGCATGTGCAAACAAACAAAGGTTTTGTACTGGTGATGATGATAAGCTTTTAAAATAGGCCATCATAATCATCATCGTCATCATCATCATCATCAGCGACTGAATGGAAATCGCCATGCAAGAGTAAATAACCAATAGAGCTAACAATAATTTTGTGTAAAGATGCTCTTCTTTTTTACGTATCAAAAAAATCAAGCCAGGTTGAATCTATTGATCATCATCATCACCATCACCATCATGAGATCCTCATCATCGCCATGCATATCACTTTATTTCTGTGTTCAACCAGAATCAACTTTTAGTCTTGTTCTTCTGCCTGGCATGAATAAAAGGGAATGGAAAACGTCAAGTCTGCAACAGTTTTGGCAACAATGAAAGCGAGAAGTTCGTGCGCTACAACAACCAACCTGATCGTCGTGTCATAATAATACTAGTAATAATATTAATATAATTGCTCTATCTGCTGAACTTTGCCGTTTCAGAGGAACGAGAGAAAGAAGAAAAAAACATCATCATAATACGTATCAAAAAAGATAATTGTATCTCGTGCGTTACTGTTCACTCTAGGACTACTACTGACCGTCTCAACAATAACCAGCAACAGTTAAGTGCCTGCCTTGTTTTAGCTCTCTCTCTCTCTTCAACGCATTCCATGTTATCACCGTCATCATCACTGACAACATTGTTGTGTTGTGCAATCTTCTAGCTCAAAACAATACTCCGCTCTGGGTAAACATCTTAATTTCATTATTTTCATCTTCTTGTCGTTACAGTTATTACCTAAGCGTCTGTGGTTAGTGTTGCACAAGAAAACAGGACAGTTGTCTTTGTCATTTAGTTTTGCTTGCCTCTGCATAAAATAATTTTTGTTCCCCTTTTGACTTCACATTTTTTTTGAAAAAATAAAATTAACATGATTAACAAGGAGGAGGAGAAGCTGTAGAAAGGGAACTAATTTTTGATTGCTTGCAAAAAAAGGTTTGTTTTGGTTTTGAAGGAAGGAAAGGTGAAAATGTTTTAGTTGACGTTCTTTGGAGAGATAGATAGTTACGTTGTTACATTTTGTTTCTCTTGAAAAGAAATAGGGTGTGAACTATCTTGTCACACGCATAACATACAAAGAACACACACATAACAAATAAAGCATGCTAGTCACGTTTTAAAGTGTGGCAATAAGAAGGAATGAAAAAGGTGCGCACATTTTTGTATTCGTCAGTTTTAAAACAGCTAAACAGTAAAAAACAAAAAAGATTATTTGGGTGGCTGAAGAGAGATCATAGTAAGGATCCGCAAAATATGCAAGTCTGGTAGGTAGAAAGAGTATAGTAAACTTGTAACTAGAGAGAAGGCATGTTTAAATCATTCATTCACTCACACACTCACGCAGGCAGTAACAGAACGGAGAGATTAGTGCGAGAATGAGCAAGTTGCACGCATAGTCTACGTCAACAAAAATTTTACTTTCATTTGGCATGTTGGGAACCTAGCGCACCACTACAACAACAACAACAGCAACATTATTATTGTAATATTAACGACAGCTACTAGCACCTTTTTTATGTACTCTAACAAACAGGTTGAAAATCAAAAACTGCTACTTGTGTTTAGACTGCACGGCTACTGCTCTAATTTTACTTTTTTTTTAACTCCTTTTTTGCAGCCTTTAACTCAATTCTTTGCTAAAAAAAATTACTAGTTGAAACGAAGGCCTTTGTTTTTATTTTTTGCGATTATTGGCTATGTGTGTGTGAAGCATCCAAAAATTAAAATGTCCTGATTGTTGTTGTCCCTTCATTTCCAAATATTTATACATATTTTTTTTTGTTTTTTGACAACGTTTTTATTTATCTTTATGTAGTTTATTTCAAGGCCATTGTCATGGACACACACGCATTTTAAAAACCTTATGTTTTTCATAAAAAGAGCTACACATGTACCTACACACCAAGCTTTATTTTTGAAAAAAGAAGTTAGCCACGTTTATGCAAGTTTTATTGTTTTTGCTAATCTCTCTATTTTTGGCCTAAAATTTTATAGTACTAGTTAATGTCCTCACTTGTCATGAAAACAATATAATTTGTCAGAAGCTCTAAAAATGAGTAGTACATGAAACATTATTGTTATTATTATCAGTACCTACAGTAGTATCTCATGTTTGTTTGTTGCTGCTCACTTTTTTCTTCAAAGCGAAAAAAAATAAATGTAATGCTTCGCAGGACATAATATCCTTTTTGGCTTGAGTTTAGTCCATCAAAACACAGCACAGTAGCAGCAGCAGCAGCATTATTATTATTATTATCATATCGCAGCTTTTGACAAACAGACAATTAAAAAAAATGCTTAATGCAAATTATAAATCTTTCAG
>JAHZMT010003248.1:0-10247 GCA_027743785.1 Sinhomidia bicolor
TCATATTTTTATTCATTTTCAACATTAATGTCCTGCTAATGTCGTTACCCCATCTACCCCGATTTTCTAAACATCATTCATGCAAACCCCCATTCATGTTATTAGAATCCAATGATATCAACCAACACAATGATTTTATCAGGAAGATTCCAGCCTCCAGCAAGCTTTTATGAACGGATGCTAAATGTTCAAGTTTGGATCAAAAACTTATACTAAACTAATTTGTATTTTTTCGCATTTGCATACGTTTTCTAAGTTTCCTTTTCAGATCACAAAAAAGTTGCTACTTCTAAAATTATGCATTTTTTAGAATGTCTGAAAAAACGTACAAATAGGCCATGAAAATTGGGTATTGTAAATACGTATTATTAATCTATATCTCATGCATGTTAGTTTCATTTCAAAAGGTGCAGAAAATTGGAACATAAAACTTTAAAACGGAAAAATGTGATTTCAGCAATATATGAGATCCTTATGTTTTTCTTCCGCCGTTTTAAACATTTATTGTCGTGGACGAGGAGAATTTTTTTGTGTTTTAGATTGACATTGAAATACTGCTGAAATAGGAATTTAAACACAGATGCCTGACAGAATCTGCAATATGAACAACAAAAGGAAGATTATCCTCAATTTCCAATATGATGATGCAAAATGAAAAAAGTTGAAAATTAAATGAATTCATTCAATTTCACAGAGTTAAAATTTTTTATCCGTACATACGTTAAAACGTAACTTTTATTCGTTTCGATCAATTGACACAATTATTATGCTATAATATATTAATCAAACCATAGCTAACAAGATTGCTCGTCTAATTTTTAGTCATTCCTATGTAATAAGTATGTATGTACTAAATTGGCAAAAAACATCGACAAAAATGTATATTTGTGTAACATTATAATATACTTACTTAATAATCTTTGGAACGACATTTATTTTTACATTAAACTCTACACAACAACAAACAATTTGATATTTAACTCTCACTCAACTATAGTGAAGAGACATCAAAACATGCATAAATATACATTCAGCTCGTTAAAAATTAATCTATTTGTATTTTCACAATCAGTAAGCTCTATTTGGAAAAGGGATTTTTTCTTTCATTTATTAATAAATATATTCTTCTGCTTTATTTAAAAGCTACATCTTTAAAAATTATATGAACTCCTTTAGACAAGAACGAACTTTCTTTCGTTTCATGTCAAACTATGTCGACAACGACCCCTTTCTTCCCTTTACGTTAGCCCAAGCTCATGATCTTTCGGGTTGAATTCTGGCTCCACGTTAGGCCTCCTGTGTAAAGTAATGCTGATAACACCTCGAATTTTTCGCATCATGTCTATTATTTCCGTAGTACTTCTTCCTCTCACTGTCTCTCCGTTTATCTATATTCCAAAAGGCAAAAAAACAAGGCAATTTTATAGTGAGTGAGATAAAGTGAGATAGGGGTAACCCAACCCTGTAAGTTGGCGGAAGTCATTGCAAAAATCTCACCATGATTAGCTCAAAGGTACTACCTTCCGACCCTTGAAGACTAAACCCAAGTCTACTGCACCACCGACGACTAAGTTGTACTGTGAAAATCTGCAATTTTAAACAACATACATCCTGCTTTTATATCTGCACAAAATAGCACGCCCTCAATTCCAACAATCGCTGAATCTGTCCTCATACCTGCTCCCCGTCGCTATGATTTATATTAACGACTTCTGTATCACATTCCCTAAACTCTCTCCCGTCTGGGCTTCGTCGTTGTGGAAGTGGGTGTCTGGCATTTAGGTACATAGAGCTCTTTCCTGGTTCCTCACCGTCTTCATTAATGCTTAGTCTGGATTCGATACTACTGATTGTGCCACCGCCTATGAAAAAAAAGAGAAAGCGACGGGCGTACACCGTGAGTAACATTAAACTAAATGAGATGCCATCATTGTTTTCACTATATAACTAATGGGAAGTACAGAAAGAAAATTACTTTAGGGGAGCATGCATGCTGGTGAAACTGTAAACATTATTAGGCTGGGAACTACTTGGGTATCCATTCTTCCACGGTATTTTAAGGAGTAAATATTGAGATTAGGAAATATAGTTATGTACTGAGATTATACCTGAGGTACCAACGGGTTTCCTAAAACTCGAATCCAGTTCTCCAGAATCAACTAAATCTTCTGTACTTTCCCCTCCTTCCTCATCATCATGAGAAAATAGAACACCCTTCCACTTCAGCAATCCTCCGGGTTTCCCAGAATCTGATGCAGACTGAGAACCTGATGTAGATGGCGACGGTTCAGCCGCACTTGTTTTCGAGTCTTTCGTCTGCAAAAATATTAATCTCGTATAGACGTGTTTATCCTTTTGCACTGATTATTACTCGGAACTATACTGATTGATAAAAAGTAAAAGAACAAACAAACTACTACAAACCTGCTGCGTAGTCTTTGTGGTTTTCTTTATTGTTGTGGACATGGAAGTTGGAATGTCAGCATCTGATAGTGTACTTGGAGAATCTCCACCGGCAATACGAAAACCAGAGCCAAAAGTATCTTTGCTAAATTTAGTCCCCTTTCCTCGAGATTTTATAGCTGCTGTACTTGAAGTAAGTATGGCGGATTGATATGCAGGTTGACCGTGTTTGAAATTACTACCATCGCCCATTTCCGTGTCGGTTGCAGGATAACCAGGTTCTGAAACAATACTGTCGTGCTAAAAAAAATAACGAGAAAAAACAATGTAAATTACTTTACTTTTGAATTTGCGAAAACCTTGTACTTATGTGTATGCACACGTCTTACATGTCTTTCGAGATCTGATGTAAACGATTCATCATCATCTAAACTGCTAATTTTATCCAGATGCAAGTTGAAATTTCTAAATGAGGGTTTCCTTGCTTTAGGAGTGGTTTGTTCCGAGTCACTTTCATCCCTATCTAGAACGCTACTACTTCCACCAGGACTAATGTCATCATCGTCATCCTCTTTGAAAATGCCGTCATCGTCATCATCCAAATTCATTACAGAACGAAGATCAAAATAATTTCGGTACAAATCAGTCTTCTTTCCATGTTTGCTTATAATGGTTCCAACTGGTGTGGATTCGCCACTGCCACTACTTCTCGTCTCTGTTGGATAGTTACTACTGCTGCTATTATTTGCTGCAGTGAGTCGGCTTGCACTTGACCTGTAACCGGAACTTCCGCCGCTGCTGGAGGAATTATTGCTTGCCGGTGGAGTGGTTGTAGTAGGTATTTCCTGCTTTGTTGACTTTTTGGCTGTTTTCGTCTGAGCGGTCCCAGCAAAGTCTATAATACAAAGAGTCAATATTTATATACCGATTTCAAACAAAACTTAACCTCCGCCGTATTCAATTACAAAAAATATTTTTGTGGTCACTTTCTACTTAAATGATAAGTCATATATTGAAAAAAGTTTTTTAAAAGTATGTAAAAACCTTACAAAATTATAGTAGTAAAAATATAACTGGATAAATTTTATGTTAACTAATGTTTTGAAAATACTTACGACTAAGTGCTGCTGACAATACTTCTGGCGATGGGGTTACTCCGGCATGTGCTAACCTTCGCCTTGGAAGAGTAGCCGGACCGTTGACATCCTGGTTTAAGGTCCTGTGACCCCGCAAGCCGGTCCTTCCAGCAACGGATCCAGGAAGAGAATGTTTTGGATCTGAGCCAGGAGTAGCTCCCGAACTACTGATACTCATTTGTTTTCTCACGGCCAAGTCATTCAGCATGTCTATGGCTTCCTTTCTGCAAAACGTAAAAGTAACAACAATAAAATCAACATTGTCTGCTTGGAACAACACCTACACACGTATGCATATTTCCGTAACCTCCTAATGAGATTTTCCCTATTTTACATGCATACTGTAACAATGCATTTAACTTTTAAAGCCTCATAACTTTTGTGCATATTACATCTTGTTGACTTTTACTCCCCACTAACACAATTTGAACGCGTAGACTTGATAGCGCAGCCAAAATGAATTTGCTTTCCACAGTCGTACTACAACAGTGTGTAAAACTTTTTAATTTTGTCGGGTGAAAGCCAAAAGTATAGGTTGTGCAGTGCAGGTATATGTACAATACTATGATTATGTGTTCCTTGAAATAGCATCATGTAAACAGTTTATTTACAGTTAATAACAAGACTATATGCCCACACAAACAGTCGTCTAAAAGTATATAGGTACGTCAGATACCAAAATTCAAGTAATTTCTCCTGTACTCGTAAATTTTTTACTGCAGCAGTCACACACTCCATCGCTATATATACAACGAAGACCTAAAAGTTGGTTGTTGATTTTGGTCCCTCCTTGGAGGTTGAAATGAAATAACTTTTTTGTAGCATTACTGCGGCTTCCACAAAAGTAAACATTTTCAGTGCTCACCTTAGTCAATAAACGGTTCATTGATGGACAACATACAGAAAGAGACATTGTCTTTTTTTGTCAAAATTTTTTCATTGTGCAAGTAGGTATATGTATTATGTACATTTAGCGACTCTGGTGAAAAAGTGCTTAAGCAGCGTGACACCACGTTTGTCATCATTTTTACAAAAAACACTCGGAATATTCTGTTAAAAGATGTGTCAATAAAACTCTAACTGTTTGTACGTGACTATTATATCCGTGTTTATGATCTTCTATACCTGACCGACAAAATGTCTTAATCTTTTGGATCCGCAAATCCAATGAATGTCAGTGTAAAAGGAAACGCGCTGCAACTATCACTTTTCACTATTTTCACAAGGCCATTTTCCTTGTCTCATCTTTCTTACATTCCCCACACCTGGACTCGAAAGTAAATTTTCCAGTTGAGTATCGTATGGCCATAATCTGCAAAACTAGAGCTAGGCACACAAAGAAAATTATTGCTCCCGAGAGATGTCATGAAAGTTTGCACACAAAACGGAATGCAAACTGGAAACCCTTTTCTCAAAAAGTTTATTCCTTGTAACAGAACGCTTGCATGTTTTGCAGATCATTCAAAATAGCGATACAGAATACGGAAGTGTTGGGTAACCTGCACCATATCATAATAGCTTTACATCTTCCTGTAATACAAGAGGAAACTCATTACAAAACTTGAGAATGAAAATTGAGGAAAAACTACATAACCTGCATACTGCATACTCTTGGCAAGTTCTGTGATGAGATAAAAAAAATAGGTACAATAATAATAATAATAACTAACTAAAGGTGAAGATGAGAAAAATGCTCCAACACCTTTTGCACTTACTAAAACACTCTCTTGAAATAAATCGCTGACATGAGTTCTTTTAAACATGAAGAGCACTGGAAAGGTGTATAACACGGAAGCACCGGAAAGAAAGTCAAGAGAGAAGGGTACAACGACAAGAAAAAATTGTCTTTTGTGCAAGAGTGTGAAGAAAAGCCATTTTCAACGAGAGACGCTCTGATGCGAGAAAAGAGCGTATTATCTTTTCCCAAGAAAAAAAACTCATTTTGTGAACTTTGGTGGTGTATGCCATAAAAACCAAATGAAAGTTTTGTGTCATGTGTCTTCCCTTTCCGGGTAGGTACGCACATACATTTAAAATTACTTCATTTGAAGTGATCGAGCAAAAAAAAGCTGCCTTGTCTTAGATTGTGCATAGATGTATGCATGACGTTCTTTTCTTGTTGTATATAAATAAAGTATTATATGCTTCCTCTTTTGAATTTTTTTTCTACAACAGTTCAGTGGCTAAGAATAGTATAGGTATTTCAATACAAACGAAAAAACACGCAAGATTTCCCCCCAATGGTTTTATTTTCGTAGAAACTCAACTAGATGTAAACTTTTTGAAAATAAAGTTAGTTTACCAAAATTTATATCATTCATTTCTTCCATTAATTTTCACCAAGTACTAAATCTTGGTCAAATAAATGACACATTTTGCAATTTGATACCATCCTTACGGTTTTTGTTACCAAACTCAAGCAGCTCTATGATGACAAACTACAAACTGAAACTCTTGAGAGTAGCGTGACATTTCTGGTATAAAAGTCACCTTTATCTACAACTTTGAACGTCATTTTTTTCTTCTGAAAGTTAGCTTGCGTCAAACACTTTGTTGTGAATGTGCCCAAAGCCATTTTTACCTTGACTATAATGTACACCTTTGATTAATGGATGGTTATTCTGTTTAATATGTATAAATAAATAATGGACGTCGAGAACGACAAAGAAAGTACCAACTTTGAATGTATTTTCGAGTAAACAGCGAAACTTACATAACTTGAGCTATGTGAGCTGAGCTTAGGTATTCTGACTGACTGGTATTTTGTGAGTACATACGCCAACATTGGGGTAAAGTGAGATATTCCTTGCCAGTTCAGTACATACATGAACAAAGCTGTACATGTAAATATATATGCAATGCGTACTATTCAGTTATTTTTTCATTTTTTTGAATAGTAAAAATTCGTTCATAAATTGTAACTGCTATAAAATGCATCAAAAACATGTTGAAATCCGTGTACTATTACAAATGCAACGACAAAGAAAGTACCAACTTTGAATGTATTTTCGAGTAAACAGCGAAACTTACATAACTTGAGCTATGTGAGCTGAGCTTAGGTATTTTGACTGAGTATACATACGGCGACATTGGGGTGAACTGAGATATTCTTTGTCGGATCAGTACATGAACAAAGCTGCACATGTAAATATATATGCAATGCGTACTATTCAGTTATTTTTTCATTTTTTTTAATAGTAAAAATTCGTTCATAAATTGTAACTGCTATAAAATGCATCAAAAACATGTTGAAATCCGTGTACTATTACAAATGCTGCAGATTTATTTGTGCGATTTGTACAAGGATTTATGCTAGTTTGAAACAAGGACAGACGTTTTGGAAATAACGAAAATATAAGAACGAAAAGGCAGAAATGAAAATCTGCACTTTCACTTTCCATCAAAGAAAGCTCTTTCAGTTTCATTCGATTTTACAGCATTTTCATTTTCATGGAGAAAGCTAGAGCGAGGTTAGTCTTAATAAAATTCCATGAAAATGCTCATACCTACACGTACATACATACATACGGAGATGCTTTCATATGCACATATACATTATGCAACAAGAAGAGTTACATCAAAATGAAAAAAGGCTCACACATGTACATTGACATGTTCACTTAACCGATTTTTACGTTATTTGGGCTGTCAATCACACAGACGCTACACAGAGAATGGGATTGTGTCAGTCAAGAATCGTATTTAAAAATCCCATTTGTTCAATTTTTCTCAGTTTATTTCTTGAATTGCATTGAATTCCCATTTCTGTCATTGTGAACGAGTAAAGAAAGTCATGTCTAAAAATCTGTGCGTTCGTCGAATTAAACAAATAACATTTCCAAGATGGAATAAAAAGTCACTCGTTTCGAGAACAAGCACAGAACAAAGTGGCATTTATTGGCTCCATGCTTATTATTCAACATCTCACAAAGACATAAAAGCATGAAAAAAGAATTTTTTGACGATTTTCTTTCCAAAGTCATCTGGTTTTTTTCCTTACACACAACAGACTAATATACTGATAGTGAAGCAAAGCCGTGTAGCTATATAGTTGTACTATGACACTACTGAAAATTTTCCCTACTTTGTTTTCACTTTCAAAGGCTTACCTTAGTGGTTTCGCTTTCAGGGATTTGTGTGACTCTGTTGGAGAAAGTGGTGAGATCGGAGTTGGTGACACGTCACGGTACAGTCGTAGTGTCACTTCTGTGGGACATGACCGAAGGTAATTTATTGCGTCGGTATGGCTCATCTCTGACAAATCCTGACCGTTTACCTACAAGAGCAAGGTAAAAGAAAAGAAAAGAAAATGGAATGAAACCATGTAATTCCTTTATTGATTCCTATGTTTACTTACCGATACGATACGGTCACCAGGACGTATCCTTCCATCTGACAAGGCTGGGTCCTTTACTAAAGCTCGAACGTAGTGACCCAAAACGCTTGTGTCTTCCTGACGAAGGGTGAATCCTAAACTTCCATTGATCTTGTCGAGTGTTACTTCGAATTCCTGTTACAAAAGTTGACAAGTGATTTAAAATGAAATTTATTTCAAGATTAGATGTTTATCGTAACGGGTTGGGGGAAAAACGTACGCCAAATGGTTCTTGAGTTTGCACTGGCGGAATTTTGAGACTAGATAAGGACTTCGACTTGACAGATGGATTGAGGGATGTTGTACTTGAGGATGAGTTTGACTGTTCCTGTGGGGGAGGATGTCTTTGGACACCACCGCACTGGACACATGTTTTCTTGATCGGCTTAGTTGTTTGCTGTTGATTGCAGCTAATTAATTGCTGGGATTGATATTGGGAACCATTCTGAGTCAACTGATTTAAAGCCGGCTGGCTCTGTGACTGCAGATGAGTAAGGGAAAGGTCCACCGAGCGGGACAATGAGGAATCGTGAAAACCAGGAATGTTAATTGGTGGCCGGCAAATTGTCAAAATTGTTTCTGTTGGAGTTGTTCGCAATACTTCCAAAGCTTCCTGAAAATACATTTTAAAAACATGTACAAGGTAAAAATTTGAATGTCATTGCATTTTTGATAGTTGGCAGAAGGAAAGGTATAAATATAGAAAGGTTAAAGAGTAGAAAATAACGACGTGAATAAATTAACATGGTGTGTGCGTCATACTTACACAACAGGTTCAAAAGTCTTGAATTGCAAATGTGGCGAATTGAACTGATTTAGCATATCTTTATTTCTTTGGCAAAGTGAAAAGGTTTTTAAAAAAATATTTGACACGCACACTGAGACACCCGCTCGCATCTCTTATAATATACATTACATTCCCCAGATGCTTCTTTCTTAAACAAGCATTATTGTCAAGCAGAAAATTGTACACTTTACATTTTAAACCAGGATTCAGGCTGCCTAAACCAAAATATTTAATCTCTTTTTGCCCCACCTGTGTTTCATCCACGTATAGCTCTTTCTGAATATTTTTCAGCTAAAAGAAATCTTTTGCCCACCCACGTGGAACAACTTCAGTGAGAAATGACGTAGCAAACGTCAGACTTCCGATTTACCAGATTTTCAAGTTAAATCAGGCTTGCCATGAATTGTATATTACTATCAGAATTTCCAAAGTACAAAAAAAGCATTTTTATTGCAATGCACTCTCCCTCTCTCTCTTGAAAATTGAGGTAGGTACTTTTGACTTTTTACACTAGACAAACTCACAATCAGTAGAACCTTTTACACAGTTTATTGGAACGGGTTTTCTCACAGACTCAATCATGCATGACTTTCACATTTTTGACTGACTACAACTCTGAGTGAGAAACTACTTGATTCATATATGTATAATATGTATATATATAGTTTTGACAAGTCACACGTTGGGTAAGCTTATGTATAATATGTACTTATTCAAAGCGTAGCTCACTTAAGGAGATAAAAAAGTGTGTAAGTGTACTACTACAACCTGCGTTTTCCCCTCAGAGAAAGTGGAAAGGAAGGAGAGCGTGATGAAGCAAGGCACAAGTCAACACATGTTGACTTGCTCTTGCTTGTATGTGTTCAAGACATCTAACAACTTGAAAAGTATAAACTGTTATTACGTGATTTGTCAAGCCGGAAAGGGCAACTCCATTTGCTTCAAGGATGATATCATACGGTCGCAATTCACCAGACTCGTATGCCGGGCCCATGGGAAATACTTTCTTAACTCTAATCAGTCCTGGATATGTTTCCTGTACACAAAAAAATGTCAAAAACGAAAAAATAATGTTAAAAGTACTGAGTATGTAATGTAGTAAACAAAAATACGAGCAAACATTTAGTCCCATTTTCATGTTTTATTATTTTTATCAGCAACTTTATCAAGTTCATTTTTAGGTACTGTATGTCTGACACATGATATTTCAATCGTAGTTTTTTACGCCAATGGACTTGTTTAGGCACTTGTTTATGGCACGAGTTGTGAAAATGTCACAGTAAAAATAAAATAAGTCAAAACTCTAATTCTACAAAAAAAGTCAAGTGCGCAGTAATATTAATCTATTTTTTACAGGTCATTGCATAATGTGATACGGTACGATACGTAAATATTAATCGTAATTTTTTTTATGACCATTACTATTGATTATCTCTTTTTTCTTCCCTACAGCCACATCCCTTTTTACAGCGCACCGCTTTCTTTGTTGACTTTTATCTTAAAGGAAACTTTTGTAACAATTTGTGGTCCTGGCCTTGGTAATCCG
>JAHZMT010003249.1:0-10274 GCA_027743785.1 Sinhomidia bicolor
TTCATCTGCTGCTGCTCTGTGCTCAGTCAGTCAGTCATGTCATGAATTGTGAGTGATTCATGAACGAGAATAAGCTTCATTTTTGAACAGTGTATATATAGTAAACAGCAACAAAGGCCATAGGTACGACCTTATGCATGGATACCCTTTTTTACGAAATAAAATGTTAGCGCGACCACTGATGCAATTTGACTTAATATTCGTAATGCAACGTGAGTACTTGGCATGTTCACATAGTCATCCAATTGCTGTTTGCAATGGATTGAAACACGAGCGTAGGCGGTTAATTGCATAACTGACACTAATAAATAGTAATTGTGCTTAAAAGAATATAGATAGACAGGCGGTTCGACCAAATTATTAGTAACTACTATTTATATTTTCATACAGCGTATGCATGTGTACTTAATGTTCCGATAGCTATCTGCTTCTCTGAGCATTTTTTTAGCTTCAGGAAGTCATTCCTTTTTCGCCCCTTAAAACAGTTTTATCTTGGCTGAAAGAATTATATGAATAACGGTAGTTTAACACGTGATATAGGCATTTTACTTCCCTGCAGTCCTGGTCCAGACTTCATTGAAAAGGGTTCTCTCGAACCAACGCCTTTCTGTTGAATTCCTAAAAAAAATCGCTTTTGGAGAAGATGATTTTGAGTGGGTGTGTGGAACGAACAATCAACCACGCGTATATGTATTGATTGTTAGACTACATATGAAAAAAATGTAATTTCCTCCCGTACATTTCCTCTTTTTTATGTAGCCATAACATACCGTAAAAGCTGAAATAAACGCAGTCTCTCTAACAGACGCAGCTCTGAAATAAACGCAGCTGCGTTTAAGGTGTCTTTCTTGATCATTGACTAATAAACGCAGCTCTTTAGTAAATGCAGCCCTGAAAAGAACGCAGTCTNTCTTGATCATTGACTAATAAACGCAGCTCTTTAATAAACGCAGCCCTGAAAAGAACGCAGTCTTGGATTAACACAATCCCATGACTCTGGCTTGTTTGGTGGCAAAAAAGAGGCACAGTTAAAATGTCTTGCTGCTATTCGTTTCGTTTCATGTATGTTTTGACTGTATTTGTTTATTTCCGTGTTATTTATTAACTATTCTTTATAAAAATAGTTAAGTTTTAACGGAAAGTTTCAATGATTTGGCATTTAAATGCAGCCCTTAAATGAACGCAGCTTTGAAATAAACGCAGCTGCGTTTACAGGGTAAATTTTCGACGCTGCATAATGAACGCAGCTGCGTTCATTTCAGCTTTTACGGTAATATATGGCGCATTAAAATGTCGAATGTTTTAATGAACCTGAATAGAATGTTTCATTAGCGGATATTTCGCTGAAAGTTTTTAGACTAAATACTTGACACTGTCAATACTCATTTATAGTTTGGATTATGTACAGCAAAAAGCAAAATATTCAAATTGATTCAGTTCCCGTTATGCACATTAAGTTTCAAAAAATATTGACTGATACATGCTAAACACTAATCATCTAGTATGCGATCATTGGTCGTGCTACTAATGTAAAATTGCTCATGTGATATTTTGATAGCTTTTAAGTGAAACGATGGAATACCATAATGAAAACCTAAATAAATGGGGGGATAAGTTAATAAGAGTTGTTACATGACTATGAGTATGACTTTGACTGAGCAATTCTAATAGTAATCAAACATAAGACAGGTGGACGCAGACGTGGAGGATTTTACGATGAGTTCTGTCTCCTAGTTCTAACTAATAAACAGTTTAATTCCATATGGACACACATGGATATACTATGCATTTAGTAATTAAAACGAAACTTTGATCAAAACTGGTTTTAAGTTTAGACACTATCTACATTTGCATGGGAGTTGGGGTTGGGACACATAATATGCCTAATAATAGATAATATAGGTACAAACTAGTGGTTAGCCAAAATTGGTCTAGTAATACTGGAAAGTTCTTTTGATAAACTAGTTGTTCGCTCGCTACAAACCAATCCCATACGTTCACTTTGGAATTATTGAAACAATGATTCTTCCAGTGTTTTTTGTTGGATCAGCGTTGTTTTTCGCTGCTGTTAATTATGCTTTTGAGAGGTTTATTGAAAGTGGAAGAGACAGTAGTTGTTCTGAAAATTCAATTCAATGTTTAGACATTGCAACTAGAAAGGATAATGATGGAGCTTCAGCACAAATCATGCTCCCGAAGTTTGAAGTGAATACATTTAGTAACATAGTGTAAAGCTTTAATTAAAAAATCCTGATTGACAGTATTTAATAAAAGTTATAATGTGCGTGCGGACAAAATCATTTAGTAGAACTCAACGTATGTAATACAGAAATTACAGAATCTATGAAATTAACAACAACAACAAAATCTATTTTAAAAGGTAGCTGTTAAATTTACAATTTAATTACACAAGACATTAACAGGTGTTATTTGTATTAATTAACACTCTTTTTAAAGGAAAAATGGAAAGCGCTTCATTATTTGGAACTGGAAACTTATAATGTGTTTTACAACCATCTATGCAAATGCAAACCTTCAATTTTAAAAAATTCAAACCTTCTATATGTTTAATTTTAGAAGATAAAGTACATACTTAATTTGTATAAAAATGGTATTTAATGAATGACAAGTTTTGTACAGTAAGTAAAAATAACAAAACTCAACAAAGCAAAAAATACCCTGATTGCATCTTTTGTACTTTGTTTGAATAAAGTAAA
This sequence comes from Sinhomidia bicolor, assembly GCA_027743785.1. Classification (NCBI taxonomy): domain Eukaryota; kingdom Metazoa; phylum Arthropoda; class Collembola; order Entomobryomorpha; family Entomobryidae; genus Sinhomidia; species Sinhomidia bicolor. Next base: position 2,718 of record JAHZMT010003249.1, read on the forward strand.
AACTATCGCTAAATTGTCAAATGCAACCAAGTTTATTAATTTTCATATTCCAACAACTCTAAGAAGTTTATTCAGAGTACTGTCATTCTGTCATATTCATCTCATTCATCTATGCTATTGCTATTACACAGTTATAAGAATTAAAATAATCAATAATAAAGTATTCGGTTATTCAGTATCAAAACTTGAATACTCGTGAATGTACATGACAAAACTTCATAGGCGTTGTTGCAGGAAATTGAGACTTGCAGCAACAAAATAAACCTTTTCTTTCACCTTCATTTTCATTGTCTGATAAAGAAATTGTAGGATGCATTTTTAGACATCAAACATCAAAGTATCATTTAAAAAATGCTCCCGTCCAGTTAGTTCATATAATATACTATGTCATGTCATGACTCATGATATAATATCAATATATATTATATTTAAGAGGGAAAATGACGTTATATGTATTTTAATTGCACTTTTACATTTTACATCTCTTATGTCTTGCACCCTGACTTAAATTAAAAATGTATTTTTAAAAAAATAATGAAACGATGAATTTGCGGTTCAAAAATAGTATTAACTGAAATGCTTTCAGTTACTGCCTCTGTCAGAGAGGCAACAACAATACGAAAATTATTTATCGTTTCGTTTGAGGTAGATTAGATACCTACTTACAAATATGCTTTATTTTAATTTATTTATTATCATCGCATTGTAGCTTACTATAGTCTCCATCTAGGACACATCGGACAAACCCGATAGCATCCATATTACTATAAAAGGTCTTTATAGGTATATAAATTTTATACACCTATCTTTAAGCTTATAAAAAAGTAGTTTTTCGAGCTTATTACACTACTGCTTCAGAAAAAAACACGAGACTTACTTACTTGCCTCTTCTTATTCTCTTCTGCACAAGAGCACATATATTTTGCACTTTCCTCTGTGTATGAGACTATGAGAGAGAACATCTAGTAGGCATAATTAGGTACACCTTTCTTCACCATTCACCATCACCATTTGCATCGCTCGTGATTTCAAGGTACAGAACAGATGATCAATAATTTCAAATTACATATTATTTTAACTGCTAGAACCTAATCGAATATTTGAACACCATAACTAATTAGACGCCGCTGACCCACCCGCTTGTAATTATAGAAGTAATAGGTCAAGTGTATTTCTTTTTCTACAGGTTCAGAGGAAAATTATAGCGGTTTTCCTGACTAAAAGTAATGATGCTGTCCAGGCTTGTTCGTCCTTCTACATCAGCAATTAGTAAGTTTTTCAAAGGTTTCTCACTTTTTTCAAGTAGTAAAGTAGTACACTGCAAATTTTATTTTTAAAGAGAAGAAACTAAATGATAAAAGGCTAGATGTAGTTGCAGACTGCACTTGCAGTTAGTGTATGTGTATGTGAGCCTAATGTTAAGAATTTGTTTTTTTAAACTGTCATGTTACGTTACTACCGGCGTTCCACGTATTTGCGCTTCGACTCATTAGCTGCTAGTTATAATACCTTAAAACCCCTAATATTCTGTGATAATGGAACATTCTCTATTATTCATATTACACCAGGTGTGCTGGGAAACGGCGCATTTGGTCAGGGAGTGCAGTTTCCTTCAACCACGCTTTGCGTCGTAAGATGCATTACGTCTGGAACGAAGGCTAATAATGCTCCATACAAGGAAGGACCTGACCGTGACCTGGTCAATTTTCCTCGCCCAAAGCGGCAAGTGTATTCTGATCCCACCAGGCTCGGGTTTATTCCAGACTCATGGTTTACTTATTTCTATCCAAAAACTGGAGTAACTGGCCCTTACGTTTTTGGTGCTGGTCTTCTTACTTACTTGCTGAGCAAGGAAATTTGGGTTTTGGAGCATGAATTTTGGGGCGGTGTTTCTTTCTTCATTATGATTATTTATGGTCTTAAAAAGTTTGGTCCACAAGTTGGTGCATATTTGGAAAAGGAACAACAGGTGAGCTGGCAAATAGCTCGCAAGAGAAAGTATACGTGACAAAAAATGTAAAAGAATATGTCAATAACACAGTTAATGATTCGTTTTCTATATATGGTAGCAATTCTTGGATGAGCTCAACTCTGGAAAAATCGCTGAAATAGAAGCCATGAAGCAAAACATTGAATCAGAGAAGACGAGTCAATTCCAGGCCGAAGGTATGAAGACGTTGTTTGACGTAAAGAGAGAGAACATTGCTCTTCAACTGGAAGCTGTGTATAGAGAACGATTAATGGAAGTCTACCAAGAGGTCAAAAGAAGGCTGGACTATCAAGTTGAAAAAGTCAATGTATGATCATTTTCAGCATTCTATTTGTTCCAACTGATTTTACTTATTATGTTAGAGTCAAGAGTCTGTATTATTTTTATGAATAGGAATTATGTGAAATGTCTGACGGTTAAATGATATTTTGCTTTTTCAGGTTGAACGAAACGTTCAGCAGACACACATGGTAAACTGGATTGTGGACAGCGTGAAGAAATCCATTACAGCCGAGTCAGAGAAAGAGAATTTAAAGAAATGCATTTCCGATTTGAAAGCACTTGCAGCCAGAGCATAAGTTCAGTTTAAAATTGTTCGTTTCTTGAAAGTATAAATTGTAGCTTCAAATATATCAACCAAAATAGGCTGATGTAGTTCATTCATCAATGTGTAAAAACTAAGTCTGTAATAAATATTCTCCACAAAAAAAAATTCACTACAAAGTTGTGATGAATTATATTCAAGCAATAGTGGCAAGCAAATAATTTCTGTCCCTTCAAAATTTATTCATTATTAGTTTTAATTTTACTGAATGAAGGACATCAATTCTTACATAAACTTAATTATTTACAAGTGGGCATCGGTTTATTTGTTTTGAAGTTATATTTTTCCGCTTGTATAAATTAATGAATAACATAGTATCTATTACAAGGAATAATACATCCTCCAATTTGACTTGTGGTGATGGTGGTGAGTGTTCAGTGATCAAAGTAGAAAAGACAAAACGTATCTTCTCTTCTATTCCATGATCACGCAGGATTTTACCATATTACAAAAGCATTAGAAACAAGCAACTTTTCACATTCTCTTATAAAAATACAAATATCCAAGGTCTTTTGGTAGATTTTCCGATGCGGCAACTCTATTATCATTAAAAAGGACCCATGCGTTATCTTTCATAATGTGACATACGTAGTGACCCACCATTGAGGATGTTCCCATGTGTGATACGAAGGCTAGTAGTTTGTATTCTGAAATGCAGAAAAATTCAGTATTTCAGTTCGACTCAAATATGATTGCTTCTAGCTCTAGCATAAAAAATTATAAGTTACCATACTAAAACAACGTTTATGGATATGACAGAATGCTTGTAGCAGCAAAAACGCATTTATTTGGAAACACGTGAAAAGAACTTACTTGGTGACCCATCAGTAATATTTGACGGTTTGTTTTTAGTAGATTGACTGTTGTTTCCGGACATATTTGCATTTTCTACCATTGCGTCAAGCTGCTCAGCATGCGAAAAAATCCAGTCCACAGCCCGTTCAAGATTGTTATCAGTAGCCTGAAGTGCTTTTAGAGCTTGAGCGGATGTAAAGCCCATTGCTTGTATTGAAGCTAATGCATCGGGGTTGGCTATAAATTCTGCAGATGATGACTCTGAATCATCACAGTTTATTGGATCGTTAAGATCGGGATCCTCCATATGCTGCATTATCCAATTCATAGCAATTTCCGCCCCAGCATTACCTGATAACATAACGGCTCTTCTACATGCATTCGGATGAAAACCCATTTCCATTAGTTGACTCACAACGGCTTCATCAATGGAAACTAGATACAAATTTCAAAATATTTACATTTACAAATACTTCGTAAAGCCGTATATATATTTGAATACATTCTAAAACAAACAAACCTTTCGGTTTAGATGAAGGTTCATCAGGAAGCTCTACTTCTCCAGGTTGAATACCGTTTGCTTTTAATAAGGATAAATCGATTTCAACAGGCATATCCACCGATACATCCAGTTTTTGAGGAGTCCAATCCTGACCCATCGTAAATTTCTTTAACTGGATCACCAAGTAATCAGGAAAAGTTGCCAATCGCGTGAATCTTGGTAAAATATATAAACATATTGCTTATACATTACAACTACTCAAACTAAAATCTGAGACCAGTGTGAGGTGAAACCATTATTGTAAATTTAAATGAGACTGTTATTTACACCACATCAAATACTTACTTGCTAGCGGTAACCACTTTTTGAACAGCAGTGCTATAGAATGGTTCCAGAGTTTCCTTTTCAACAAATGCCTGTATACAGGCATCAAATGGAATTATAGGTCGAACAATATCATCCTGAGCTCTAAAATAAATACATACACTTTTCATTTTGTACCGACTAAAATTTGACAGTTTTCTCAAAAATACTTTTTACACAATACAATATCATACAGTGTAGTATTTTGAGCTTTGGCTTCCTCTTTCCGTTTTTCATATGCATCTACTTCTGCTTTGTTTATTGCAGAGCCCATTGGAATCGGTAGTGGCAGGAAATATTCAGTCCTTTGGCTATATTTTACTTTCTTTGACGCATCACACTGGACCTTGTCTTCAACCATAAATTTAAAGCAGTCTGCCGGATTCGAGTCACCTCGGCTGTGGCGCTATAAGTAAAGAAATATTGGGAGTTATTAAATGGTCTTATAAAATATTGTCATAAAGGTGATAAGCAACATTTACATACCTCCAAAACGTTTACAAGATGCAAAAAATATTCTTGTGCATCCTGTTGCTTTTTAGTAGAAAACTCAGGATGTCCTCGTCCTACGAGATGCTTGAACATATGAGGACTTATTCCAAGTTGACGATCTGAATCTTCATCTGAGTCAGCTTTAACGGCATATTTACCACTTAAGAGACCATGTGCAAGCTTTGACCTTAATTCATTTAAGGGAGAAGGCAAAAACTCAGTTGTTAGCAATATCAATTTTAATTAATTAAAAATTGTAAAATAGTTCTTACGTACATTTGTACATTAAAATCACCGACAGGGTCTTGGGAAGCATCTATGTACAAGGCCCCATTCTTGATGAACCTCTCCTGGAAATTTGGTACAGTAAAAAGGACTTGGGCTACTGAGTTCAAATAACAAGAATTTCCTAGATTTGTTAATCCTGTAAGTCCTGGTCCACAAAGCGGTTTCAACTTTTTCCCAGCTTCCGTCAATGCAGAAATTTCACTGTAGCTTCGTTTATTCAAATCTATTTCCATTTCTATCATTGTTCTCTCGGTCTGTAAAGAGTGATGATTAGTAGTAGTACCATAAAATATATTACTTTAAAGATTTGAGTGTAAAAAATGCAAAGAGGTACCTTTTCCATTTGAGCGACGTTGATACCAAAATGAGCCAAATGCTTAACTAAACTTGTATCAAGAACCATGTCGTCTTCGTCATATGAATAGACATCAGCCTTTCCATCAGGTGTAATAGTTCCAAGTTTTACTGCCAATGGATATTCTAGTAAAAAAAATTAATCAGATGTAAGAAGTTGGAAATATGAGCACATCACTTATATATATATATATATATATATAGTTCTACTACAATTAGCAAGCCATTGGTAATTGGTAATTAGCTTTATTAGAGTGTTTACAAGTCTCAGTCAATACATAGGCTGCTCTTCCGACCCTAACACTATACAGCAATTCCAAGAAATTAATCTTAAGTAGAAAAACTGTGAACAATCCGTTTCAATAAGAAATTAGACATATCACATGACAATCCAAATTGCAACCAAAAATCACTACATATAATATTTACATCAATCAAGTTATATCNTTCTGATTTGTCACAATCACTATCACTTTGCTTCTTTCTCCATGAAATTACTTATTTATGAACATAATAATAATCTTGCTTACTCGATATTTCTGCATTAATGACACCTGACACAGAATCTGTAACCTAACAATCACAAATTGGAGTCATTAGGACATTTTGATCAATTGAATCAAGGCAAGTTAAATTAATTTCCTGCAAATACCTGTGAAGGTAATTGATCATTGGGCAAGTCAATTCGAATGAAACCAGGAAGAAGAACAACACCAAATGTTTCTTTGATATCATACTGAATTTCAGCTTGCGTTGCGTCGAATCCACCTTCTACTCCTATAGCAAGTCTCGTGACCTTCTTCTCCGGTCCATCTCCGTTATTAATATGAGGTGTTTCAATCTATTATGAACAAATTGAAAATTAAAATACATAATAATAATAAAGGAATATAATATTCTAGTATCATAATTATTGATTACGATACTAGAATATAATATGTAAGCAGCAACCAGGTTCTTGTTTTTTTCTTACCTTGGTCTTGACGCGACGAATATGTAGAAAAATTGAGTTTCCAGTTCTTCTTTGATACTGCTCAATATGATCACGACCAACGCCCCAAAATGTACGAAGGCAAACAAAAAGTCCTTCATCTCCCTCCTAAAAAAATGTCGAATAAAATTGGCATTACTCAACACATCAATTATTATCATGAATGAGTCGTATTACTCATTACTCATGCAAATAATATTGACCAAAAAACTTATTTTTTCTACAATTAGTCAAAAAGTGCTATTGTATATTAAAACTGGTAGTGCTCTTTTTTAGTAATTATCCTACCGGCGTGTCAAAAGAGTAAACGCACTCATCCTTCCAAACCCTATCTGTTGGTCCTGGCACCCTGACTCTATGAAGTCCATCTTGTAGTATCTTAATTGCCTCTACGTCCATTATTTACTCCGATTTATTACCTCAAATTGAACACCAGAAGTAGCAAATTAGTCAACCGTTGCATTAAATTACAATAAAATATCTTCGAATCTACTGGAACAAAATTTAGTACCAGAATAACTGATAATAACACAAACACACCTGCTGATGTCAAAACACGTATGATCTGAATATAATGAGAATATGGCTGATCGATTAAGGATACAAAATTAAATTCCAATAATAATTTTAACAAAATATCCTTGTTTTCAGATCCTTCCAATCCAATCATCTATAAGGCTTTCTATTAATAAATTCAAAATTGTTGTTGTTGTGTGAGTGAAGTGGACAAAGTGAATTAAATGAAGCCCTGCTTTTAGTTCACCTTTCAGTTGATTTTTCTTGATGACTTGCTATAGCCAATTAGTGTCAGTTCAAATTTCTAGATTTAACCGCCATTCAAACTTTGAAGACCAATCAACGCCCATGAATAATTGGGGCGTATTGAATCAAAACAATCGACAGGCACAACATATTATTATGTTTATGTACCATGTTTGTATATTTTTGCGGGAAAGCAGATTAGCAGATGGGAGTTTGGTATGTGCATTGTGCACTGGCTCGGCTGAACTGAAATTTACTTTGTTTGTGTTCATGTGCAGTAATAAGTATGTAATAATATTATTGTGGTAATATGCATTATGCGTACCATTTCACATGACAAGACCAAACAAGACATAGTCGTTGGCTTTTTATAATCATTTGTTCATTTGTCCGAAACTTTGAAAAGAGATTGATCA
>JAHZMT010003250.1:0-18617 GCA_027743785.1 Sinhomidia bicolor
TGGAAACCGGAATATTTTCCCAGTTCGAGTGGCCTTATACTAACTACATAGCTGACACCCAGCCAGACATTTTTTTTTCCTTTTTGACAAACACGGAAAAAGCGCTTAGCAATGGATTGCGAGGGCACACTAGAAAAGGGAAAAAATGTTTTACTTTTTAAAGCGTTCAAGCAGACAGTGAAAGTTGAGTGAAAAGAGGCGAACGAGTAGGCTTACATAAAGAGAGAGAGAGGGAACAGAAAGCAGATAGCTTTTTGCTATTATTTTTATTATTATTTTTGGCGGACAAACTTGTGCGGATGATCATGCAAGGCACAGAGGAACAGAAGCAATCTGAGAAGCGTTCCCCCGGGCCTCCCTTTCCCTCTCTCTCTCTCTTTCTCTCCTTCATACTTTCTCCTTCCACTTCCACCGCACCAAACAAAACTTACACTTTTGAAGAAAAATACACACATTTCGCTGGCGTATTCTCATCCCTGCAACTTTTGGTGTGGTGGTGGTTGGAGAGTAACATGTTTTGATTCAAAGTTGTCGAGTTATTATTATTTTTTTGTACTAGTGCAAGTTGTATTGATTGAGCGCACAACTTTACTCTTGATGTGCAATCCATCCGAACATTACATTGGCATTTAAATAAAATGTGGAAAGGGATGGACCTCTAGCAAACTGCCTAAATTTTTAACCTGCTCTCACCGCTCTGCTCTCTTCAGTGCTCTCTGATGGCAACAAATAAACAAACCACTTGTTCCTTCGGAGCAGTTGGTGGAGCACCTCCTCCTCCCTCTCCTCACTTTGTACGCTACACGTGAGTTTAGAACATCAGAGCTGGTGTACACTCAACATGTTTATTTACATGATATGATATGAGCACTTGCACCTCACTTTGATTTTTATGGAAATATGAATTTAAGCGCGTTTCTGTTTGCGATTTGCTCAATCGACAAATTATTCGCTTTTTAAATCCTCGTTTCTTTTTCCCCAAGCCTCACGTGGAGGCATGCCGTGAAATTTTATGGCTTTCAAAGTGAATGCTCAACGCCCTTCAACTTTATATCGTTGACGCCAACCCACTAAACCACAATGGCCCATCATCATCATCATCGTCGTCAACACCAGCCCATTTTTTACGTGCCATTTGAAAAAAATGTAATTTTATCGCTTTCCCTAATATGTGCGCAGGAAAATGAGGAAAGTAAGCAAGTTATCTGGTAAGTGGCTGTGTATGTATGTTTTTGTCAGGAGAAAGCTCCATTATTATTATTGTTGTTGTGTGTGTGTGTGTGTGTGCGAGGAGGATGATGAAACAGATTTAGCTATTAGGACACACATTTAAAATTATGTGTACAAAGTGAAGTATGTAAGTGGATTGAAGCATCTCTCTACTCCATTTTGTGTTCTGCCCTTTTCACAAAAATTTTCTCTTTGATTTTCTCCCCTCTACCCTTCTCCTCTCCTCTCAAATAACCAAAGAGAGAGAGAGAGAGAGTGAAAGAGAAAAAGGGTTTGTGATTTCCCTAGAAAAGTTGCAAACTTTCTACCTTTCTCTCTGCTCCTCTCTTTCTCCACTCCACTTTTTCTGCTTGTTTTTGTGTTCCACCCCAGTGCATAATGTCTACTCTTGAGAGAGAGACACACATGTACATACACAAGTCACACAGAAACTGAGAGAGAGACACAACCAGTCTCACTTTTTGCTCCACTCTGTTCTCCACCAAAAACTCGTGTTGCTCCACCGCTGCTCCTGCTGTTGTTGTGACTTTTTCATAAATAATTAAACAAAATTTGCTTTACAGCTTAAATATTCCACTTGTATGTATGTGCGTGTCTCGTTCCTTTTTATGACGATGCACTCTTGTGACTCGACTCCCTTTACTTTCCCTCACTGACGAAAACGACGACGACGATCATCATTATGATGATATTTGATGCTTTCACATAATAAAACTTGCACAGGGTACAGTCGTCCTCCTTCTCCTCCTCCTCCTCATCATCATCATCATGATCACCGCCGCGACTCAAAAAAAACTATGACTTATGGCTTTGCTCTGTGATGTTACGCTCAAAGAATGGAGTGTGGAGTCGAGTGCTCTGTTGCTTGCTTTTTGCATCTTCAGTTTTCAGAGAGAGAGAGAAAGTGGTAGTGCTCTGTGAGAAAACCAAATAAATTTTACTTTCTTCTCCATTCCATTTCCCAGCAGAGAGCTGGAGGAGCAGAGTAGAGTAGAGCAGAGCATCATATCATATTATTTCTCTCCGTCCTCCATGATATTATCATTTGGAGGGACACCCAGAAAAAATGGAAGAGAAGAGAAAAAAAAGGATTGTTGTTGTACTCGGCGACATTTTCACAGAATGAAAAGCAAATAAATATAAATAACGCAGAAGAGAATCATGTGGACTGGATGGAGAGAGTGAAGAGGAAGAAGAAGGAGAAAAAAGAGAAAATCTGCTGCATAGAAAGTAATAATAAATTTTTCTCTAAATCTCTTGGACATAATCTCAGCCGAGCAGTAGTAGAAAAAAAAATGTATACGGGCTTATGGTCACCACCACCACCGTCACCGTCACCATTACAATATTTTTGTTTTGTGATATGCCCATGTACATGTGTATGTATGTAAGTTGGCTTTTTAGTGTGAAAAAAAGTTTATATACTTCTTTTGTCTACAGGAAAAAAAATAATGTACGCTTACAAGTTTGTGTCATATGCGTGTTTCTCTCGCAAAACAGGAAAGAAAGTATAGCAGAAGCAGATAGAGAAGGAGAGAAAGGGAGAAAAATGGTTTTTAAAAAAAGAGAAAAGTTTATTCCTTCTTTTCCCATCTCTTGTCTTGTCTTTTTTGCTTAGAGAAAAAAGGCAGAAAAAAAGTTGAGAAGCAACAAATAAATGTAAAGTTTTACACAAGTTTACTGCTGCTCTTTCTTTTTTTTCTCTCTTTTGTTTGTTTGTTTATTTATTTATTTGTTTATTTACGTGCATTATTTCCTTCATAAAGAGAAGAGGGGCGCGGGTGGTCTCTGCTCTGCTGCGAGTGGAATGAGTAATGGAGTAATAGTCATTATGTCGTGTAGTTACAACGGCAAATGGTGACGATGATGATGACGACGATAATAATAAGTAATAGCTGTGTGTAGTGGTGGTGCTAGTAGCAGCCGAGTGCTGTTTATTTATTTATTTTTGCTACATTTTCCCTTGTTTGTTTGGAAATTTGAGAGAAAATAAAGTCGACAGTAAATAAATAATGAAGACGAGAAGCCACACCCGAGATGATGGACGATGAATGTTTTATTTTGACAAAAAACAACAACAACATTTCTTTAAGTAGTGCATGCGTATGGATTATAGAATAGAAGAGGGCGATTATTATTATTCCAAAAGTAATACTCAATTCCGCGTATTAATGGCATGGGTGTGTGCTATATTGGTGTTGGCTGTACATGCTTGTAGATGGACACAAACAACAAGTGTCAAAATATGAAAAAAAGGTATAAAAATTTTTTTATAAAAAAAGTGAAATGAGCATTTCCTTTTGTTCTGCTGCCACAACCACCACTTTGAACTTGATTCAGCGTGATGGTAAGTTAGGTAAGGTTTCTGATACATTTTGTACAAGTACATACGCAGCAGCCGAAAGTAAAAAGGGACTACTGCTTTGTGAGAGGAGCAGACAAAAAGCCACAAGAAAGGATGGAGATAGGGCAGATGCCAGTTGTGATGAAATGGGATATGTTGGCTGGCAATGATAAGGTAGAGAAAGTTGAAGGTAATCATCATCAAAGCAGAAATTGCCTGCTGACCACGAGCAGAGCCGCGCTGACAAGAAACGTAATGAAAAACGAAAGGGAGGAGGTCAAGTCGAGTGAAGAAGGGAAAAGAAGGCATTTCTCATTTGCTTGCCTCCTTCTTCTCCTCTTCCTCCACAGCTTGTGTTTCTTTCGGTTTATTATGATGACGCATTGTTGCAACCACTATCATAACAACGCAAGCCAAAAAGGAAAAAAAAATTTTTGGTGGTGCTGTTGTTGAGTTCATGAGGGTAGAAGTAGCAGTAGTAGTAGCATGGTGAAAGCGGAAAAAATATGTGTGTGTTGGTGTATATATATTACCATCAGCAGTGAAAAATTGAATTTTCAAAGATGAAAGGAAAATGGGAGCAATCTTAGCTGATGATGGCTGGCTGGCTGACGACGGTGTGTGGTGATGATGGTACACAGGTATTACAATTCCCCACAGCATATGTGTAGCATCATCTTCATTCTTCTCAAAAAATAGTCTATTTACCTTGCGGAAAAGAATTCTCTCGGGAGGACAGCCAACCATCATCACCACAACACAGCTGACTATATATTCCACCGCTACCACCGCCGCCACCGCCACAACCACCACCGGATAATCAAAATAAGTTTGATCCCAAAAGGCATGCATATACGTCAAGAGACAGAGGGTAGCTAGCCTTGGCAGAAATTAGCTTAGCGAATGATGATGATGATGATGATAAGGCTAATAATATGCTCATCTAACTCAAGTTGACGCAATGAGCGATCAATGTAATACGGCTTCCCTGTCTTTAATTTTTTTAAAACCAACTAAACTTTTTTTTCGTTTGTTTAAGGACATGGAGAATGGGAGAAAAACTTTTCTAATTGAATTCCAAATTTTTTTCCCCCAATCCTCTTCCACTTGTTCCCTAGACAAATTTGCTTTTGTATATTTTTATGAGAGAGAAAAATCACTTGGGACTTTCTCTCCCTCTCTCAAGTTGGTTGAAATTTTTTTTTTAAATAAAAAAAATATATAAATAAATCAGACAAGCGCAAAAGAGTTAAAAAAAGTTTGCTAGTGTTTCGATGAATTAATTATAATCACTTTAACTTTTACATTTTTATACTTTAGCTTTGAAAAAGAAAGTTTAAAAGAGAAAAAAATGCTGCTCTTAAATATGTAATTGTCGTCGTCATCCTCATCATCATTCCATTTGAAACCATGTACATTATGTCAAATAATAATAAAAGATCAAGTGATGATGATGATCATCATGAATAACTTTGTTTATATTAGGAATGGCAGACATGAGCAATCCTTTTTGCGTTTTAAATAAATATTACCAAAAAAAAACTTTAAAATGACATTTTTTACTGCACAAAAAGGCGTATTACTTGAGAGAAAGAGAAAGTAGTGGAAAAAAACGTGCAATCTTTTTTTTGCTTTTACAATCTTTGAGTCCTGTTTTCATAATGCATTCAGATGAAGAACGTACGACCGTACGTACATATGTATGCATATACAAAGCACATTTGCTTTTCTTTATTTTTTTGCTCTAGGAAGAGAAAAAAACTGAAACTAGACTAAAAACACAAAAGAAGAGAGAGAGAGAGAGAGAGAAGAGAAAAAAGAAAGTGAAACTGTTCACGGGTGAAATTTAATTCTCGACAGTAGCAGTCCATCCACCAGACCAAACCAAGTACAATAACAACAGCAGCAGAGCATGGTCGCTTCTTTATTTTTTTTATTATTCCTCTTTACACATCTCTCCATTTATTTTCTTCATTTTATCTACAAAGCTGAGCAAAAAGTGAAATCCCATTTTTTTCCCTCGCCTGTTGTCCTTTTTCATCCTTCTCTTCTCTTTATACATAAGCAGTAATTCACATCAAGATGCACTCATTCGTAAAAAAGAGGGAAAAAACTTATTATTATTATTATTATGTACAAAACTCTCTCTCTCTCTCTCTCTCCATCTCTCCATGCACTTGGCATTCTCTTTCTGTGTATGGCCGCGTTTCCTTTCCATGTTTCCTTTTTACTTTTTTTCTCTCTCTCTCAAAAAACACAACGGCAAGCTATAATATGGCGAATCAAAGCAAAAAAAAAGAAAAAAGAAAATCTGAGTGAGTATTCAGAAGAAGAAAAAGAAAAGTATTTATATACTTTGATATGTTTTCTCTTTAAAAAAAAGAAACAATTTTTTTTCTCTTCTTCTTTGAATGAGAAAGAAGCAATGAAAATGAAACGAATGATGAAGCTTTTTTTCTCTCTTTCTCTCTCTCTCTTTCTTTCTGGCAAGTCTGCATCTTCTCTGGCTTCTCTTATCCTTTCTACTTTACTTCAAAGAAGCACAAGGCTATTTCGCTGATATCTCACGCATTATTATACATGAGCAAGTGGAGAGTATGCGGCGGTGGCGGAGAGTAATTTCTACCCCTACACACAACCCTCCACTCCATTCCCCCACTCATTCCATTCAACCCTTTCGTAAGCTTGTCCAGAGAAGACGCAAAAAATTGCACAGGCGGATTTTCGGTACTCTCGGACCAGCTTTCTTTTCCTCTTTTTTTGCTCGTTATGATTTTCCTTTTTGAAAAAATAAAAAAAATAAATAAACGTAATCCAAGTAATTGAAACCTGACAGTAAACCAAGCCTGTAATGATATTAGAGGGAATGAAACGTGCGCGTCTTGTACAAAGTATCTCTAACAACAGGCTTAATTCCCAAGACCCTTTTCCTACTCCAGCCTCCATTCCTCCATTCCTCCGTCCGTTCAAAACAACCCACTCATTTTCTCTGTAGACTTGTCTTCCAGCTACCTACCCACAGAAAACGTGTACATAAGTACATTCGTGTGCGCTTTCTCCTCCAACCGACATTTTTTCTTCTTTTTCTCTTTCCTGCTCGTTTAAAAAAATATTTTTTTTTTCCGTAAAGAGTGTAATAGGTAGAGAAAATGCTTGCATCAAAAAGCTATAATAAAAATCTAGGTGGATAGATAATAGTGGTACGTGTGTGCACCAGTAATACTTCACTCGACTAGTTTTCCTTTCTCTTATTTTCTCCCTGCCTCTCTGACTCTGCTTCTTGCTCCATCAGATAAGCAAAAAGGAAACCACCCACATGCTAGTCTCCAAGCTAATTTCACTTGATTGTTGCTGTTTTTTGATGTGTACGTACGTAGTATAGAGAATAAAGTACGGAATGTTTATTCTGCTCGTGTAACAGCAGCAGCAGTAGCAGTGGCAGAAACAGCAAAAGGATCAGGCTCTTCTGCTAACAACGCCAGACAAATTACATTTTTTTTTCGCTATCATCCACTGCCACCGCCACAACCAGCCGCTGCTGCTGCCGCCGCCGCCGCTTTCTCCGTAACGAAAAGCATTTTGTGTTCATTTTATATACATATTTATATATATTCTTTACAGAGAAGGAGAGCAAGTTTTTTTTAGAAAAGAGATAAGATTACTTGTTCTCTCTGCTGCTCCTTCTTTCTTGTGTAGTACGATTAGCGGAGAGAGAAAGAGATTCTATGATTACTCAAGTATTAAACTGAATAGGATAAGAAGAAGAAGAAGAAGAAGAGAGAAGAGAGAAGAAACATTTTTTGCTTCTTTTTTTTCTTCTGCAAAATAAAAAAAGAAGACGAAGAAAAAGATGATCGTACTTGAATGGACTGATTTGCTACAACAACAACAACAACAACAGCGGCAGCAGCAAATGAGGAAATTCTTGCGGGAGCTTCCCGGATGAAATGTATGCGAGAGGATAGAAAGGGCGATGTAAGGTAGGGAGGCATGGCTGTCTGGGAGTATTTTCCATGTCCACAACGCACAGCATATTTTCCCTGCGTTACGCGATACCAAGGAAAATGATGCAAGACAAGCTAGAAGAAGAAGAAGCAGAAGAAAAAAAAGAGGCGGAGGATTTAAGCAAGTCACGAAATCTCTTCTTTTTCGTCTTCTTTCCTGCTGGAGAAAATAATCTGCAAGAATGACGACGATGATGATGCAGTACAACAAGATATTATTCCATTCCTTTTACACTGCTAACGGTTTTCTCGTTTCAAAAAAAGGTTGTGTGCTCCAGCCACTCTGCTCCACTTCTCATTTGTATTCATCTCACTAGGAAAATGGTTAAGGTGGCCGCTCATCATCATCATCATGATCGTGATCACGATCATCCGTTAAAAAAGCTTTTCTTTTGCGTTTCCTTCCTTTCAACTTTTTCCCTTTGCTGCTTTTGTGTGTTGATTCATTCTTCCGCTTTAAGACGGCCTTTCTCTCTCTCTCTTTCTCTTACTTTCCCTCTCTCTCTCTGCCACATACACACACTTCCTTTTTTCTCGCCATGCTTCTCTGACTGCTTAATTAGTGGAACGCATAATTAAGTTATGGGGCTAAATGATGGATAAATGACGACGAGGGACTCACAAATTTTCCTCTCCGTTTTTCTTCTCTCTTTCTCTCTCTCTCTCTCTCTCTCTCCTTCTACTCTAGCCTCTGCTAGCATTATTATTATTACGCTTCTTTCTCTTAATTCTTCTTGAAGAGAGAAGAAAAAAGAAAAGAGAGATTATACAAGGCAGTCTAGCACACCAACACAAACGCAACGTTTGCAAGTGGAATGGCAAGCAAGAGAAATATAATAATATTATTTTTTTGGCGGTGGTGGTGCTGGTGGTGGCAGTGTGAGGAAGAACAAGAAGAATAGGAGGGGAGAAAGTGAAAAGAGAGAAGGAAAGTTTTTGCAACACCTTTTATTTCCCTGCTGCCTGCTTTTGTCTGTTGAGATCTTTGCCAGGACAACGGATGGAAAACACGCACATGCACGCATATTATTACACTACTAGACTGTTGTACGCAGAAGGGAAACGTTGACGATGACGATGATGATCACCATGATAATTATAATGATCGTGATGGAAGATTATCCCAAATCCCTTGGCAGAGTTAGTTACATTCTTCTTCTTTTTCTCTCTCGCTTTCTAAAAATATGCATTGAGAGAGAAAGAGAGAAAAGGAGAAAGAAAAAAATTAAAATGGAAACCAGTTGGCTCTTTTAATGTTCGTTCCCTCATATTATTACTATTATTATTATTAAGTGGGGAATTTTTTTTGTGTCGATTTAATATTTTAATATTTTTTTTTGGGGACGCTCAAAGGTGTACGTGTTCAAGATAGCAAGTTGTAAGGCTGTATGATGTAGTAGTGGTGGATGAATGTCCTCTCGTTTTGCATGTTATATTATTATTTTGAACAAGATGAAGCCGTCTTTTTTTTGCCAGCCATTTGAATTCCATGTCAAAGCTGAAACCACTGCAGCACGGCTCAAAAGACATTTCAGAGATTGTTTCGCTGGAATGTAGAAGAGGTCCTCTGTTTTTCTCTGTGGTGGATATTATTACGGGGAAGGAATTGCGGACAAAGAAATAATAATAATAATGCGAAGATGAAGATTGAATAATAATCAGAGAGAGAGAAAGAAAGGAGTGTAATGGGGATGTATGTCCTGTTGAAAGTGAGCGGATAAGAATCAAAAAGAAAAGAAAAAGTGGTTATATTTTTTTCGTTCACTCTAGCTTGGCCGTCGTCTCGTCTTCCTTTTTGAGGAAGCAATCCACAATATTTTTTATTATGCCATTTTCTCCAAACCGAAAGCATATGCAAGGAGTGTGGACTACTGAAGAAAGTCACGCCACGCCGTGAGCATGCCTTTTTAATAGAAATAACTTGTCATGTGTGTGAGCACTTGAATTTACTGCACCGCTGTTGCCGCTGCCGCCGCTGCTTCTCAAATACACACATTTTTTACGGTGACCACACCACAAAACTCGCCTTTGATTCTCGACAGAGCGAGCAGCAAAATGACTTGATTTACTTGACTACTCCATCAAGAAGCATTTTCTGCATGCCTGCCTCCCTGCCAGCCAGCCAGCTTACATGCAAATTTTTTTTCACGGGAAGAAACATAAGAAGAAAATAAAACTCGGCGGCGGTGACGTTACGAGAACAAGAATCAAGATAAGAATGTTGGTAATATCAGCAGAGGAACATGTACACCATTTTTACGTAATGCTTTTTCATTGTTTTCCTTTTCTTCTTCTCATTTATTCTCTCTCTCTCTTGACTTTGTGGAATGAATGGGAGAAGAAAAGCGAGACAATTTTCTCTGTTGCTCTGTATGCAGCAGCAGCAGCACCACTCCATCATCCCATTAATAATAAAAAAGGAGAAACAAGAGGAAGGAGAGAGGAGAGCGGCAACAATGAGGCACGTACATAATAAGATGTGATATGGCGATTGTGTGAGTGTGTGTGATGCTAGTCCAAGTAGCAATATCAACAGTGCGACAACCACCACCACCACCACCACCACACACCGTCACCACACAACAAAGATTTATCTGTTGGGTTTTCAGCTTTTGCTGGTGCTGGTGGCGGTGATGAGGAAAGCGGCGGAAGAAGAAAACAAGAGATTTTAATCTGGCTGTCTGGCTGATTGTGCAAGAGAGAGAGAGAGAAAGTGGAAGAAGAGAGAAGAAGAATGGATGACATATCATTTTCTTGCTCATGCGACCACCTCCACATTCCATCCAGTGCCACCTTCGCAGGAGAAAATTAAAAGAGAAAGAAATGAGCAAGTGACAAGAAGACTCCCGCTGTAACGGCTGAATCTGCTGGTAGTAGTGAGAAAAGGGGAAAAAATCACCGTAATGTAACAGAGGAAGTAGCACCGGTGATGATGTGAGCTAACCGGTCCACCAGTTCATCCACCACCACATGCACCACCTCAAATATAAATGTGAAAATTGAGAAGGAGATTTTGTAAAAAAAGGAGACGAGACGAGAAAAAAGGCAGGAGAGAAGAAGCAAGTCAAATTTATTGCTGTTTGTGGAAAGAAGGAGACAAAAAAGTTTTGCCGGGTGGAATCATCTTCATCTTCTCCTCATTTGCTTGTGTGTACAAGCATCACCTCCACCATCACCTTGTAGGCATTGTGCAATATGCAAGGTGCACACCAGCAGCAGCAGCAGCAGCCAGCACCTCCACCACCACATCCCAGAGAATATTAGGAGCATCACCACCATCATCATCAACAACAACTTTCTCAACTCCTACATTTTTTTCCACTGCTGCTCTTCATTTTCCTGTTGCCGTGCTCTCTCGCAGAGTAGATATATATTTTTGAGAAGAGAGGGAAAAAAGTGAGAGGACAGGTTGATAGTTCATATATCTTGTCTGGCTGTGAGGTGCACTTGGGACTTTTGTCTCTTCTCCACACACACACACACACACACCGCCTGCCTTCTGCTGCTGCTGCTCCAGCTCCTTCTCACTGGCATGTTCATCAGGTGGCATGGCAGTGTGGAGGTGCTGGCATCATCATCACACACCATCCCTACTACTACACGCAATAAACGAAGAAAAATGCGGCGAAAAAAAACTTGTTTCTTTTTTTCTCATTTCTTGCCAAGAAGGCGCAAGATGATCGTCATCAACACAACCACTTATACAGCACTGCGACAATTTTTTCTCATTCCCTTTCCCTCTCTCTCTCTCTTTCTTTCCCACTTTCTCTGGCGCTTTAAGCATGGAAGAGGGAAAGAAAAAAATGGTTGTCAGCGACTTGATAGGTAGTCCCAGTGGTGCACCGAGTTCCCCTCAAGTAATCAAAGAAGAACATGTGGTGATGGTGGAGGAGGACAGAGAGAAAGAGAGAGAGAGAAAAAAATGTATATTTTTTATTTTATTTTTTAGATGGCTTTCTCTACATCAATCCAAGCAGAATGAAGAAATGACAGAAGAGAAAAAAAATCCTGAGACGCCATCAATGTTGCGCTTTAACTTTTCGCAATTAATCAATGGCGTATATACTATTATTATTATTATGTATCGTTCAATTTGGGAAAAAATGTGCGCACAAGCTTTACTTTACAAGATTTGAATCAATTTTTTTGGCTTGTGTGATTGAAAATAATAAAAATAAAAAAATAAAGAAAGTTTTTTTTTCGACGTAGAGTGAAAATGGTGAATAGTTTTGAGGAAACAAGTAGAGAGAGAGAGAGAGAGAAAGTAAATATATAAATGATAAGTTGAGACGTTCAATCTTGCTGAGAGCAAAAAAAGGAGTAATTTAGCTGGAGTGAGCCGAGTAGACAATTTTAGCAAATTACTTTTTTATTGGAATAATACAGCAGCAGCAGCAACAACAGCAGAATCAGTTAGCAGTTGAGCCGCCTACTCATTCTCTCTGATCTGCTGCTCTACAGCTGCTGCTTCTGCTGCTCATGACGATGACGATGATGAACTCCAACTCTACTCTATTAAATGAAATAAAGGAGTAAGCAACTAAGTAAATGCTGCATAGGGAAACCTAATGAAAACAGAATGGCAATAAAAAATATCAACGACAAAATTGAATTTTTTTTATTTTTATTTTTTGCACCACCGCACCAGCGGCAGGAAGCCAGGCAGACAGCGCAGCGCTGCTGTGTTGAGTGCGTAAAAATAGTTTCCATTTCCTGTTTTGCAAAAACAAAAAAGTTTATTTTCAAGGAAAGCTATATAAGTTGCTGCTTCAAGGTAGCTTTACTGTTGTTGTAAGCTCAATTTTTTCTCTCTCCAACTCTTTCTCAAACTGCTTTCATCCCTCAAAAATGTAAAGAGAGAGAGAGAGAGAGAAAGTTAATTTAACAAGAAGAAAACCTGATTTAATTTTTTTTCTGCGCCAGCAAGCCATTACATGCTGATTACTGCTGTGTGTACTGTACACACGGGAGCAGAGGATGGAAAATAAAAATAAATAAATAAATAAAATGAGATTTCCACTGAAAATTACAAGCTAAAAAATTATTTTCCTCTTTTATTACGCTACTTAAAAAAGTATTCGCTAGACTCGTTTCTATCATCACAAACTGACTCACTCCCTGTTCAACAACAAAAGCATTACTCTCTCCAAAAAAAAATAAAAAAAATAAAATAACAACCGGGAAATACTTGCTACCTACGCGCAACACAACACAACACCAAACTGCTGGCCACTCTCACAGTTGGCCATTGCTGACTTGGCTGACGAACGGACATGTTCAGAGGAAACAAGTATTTTTTTACTGGGATTTTTTATCATCCGCATCCCCAAACAACAGCGCAACATAATATAACATTGTTTTAAATGAAGTAATAAAACAAGTAGAGACAGAGAGAGAGAGAGAAAGCAACAACAAGGCTGCATATACTAAAATGAAGAGTTAACAGGGGAAGAGAGAGGAGCAGATGGAAAATGAGCAGGCACCTATGCTAGTGACCTGTGTACGTACACAACCAACTCGCACGACAAACAACAGGTTTTTAATAGAGGGAGGCCTCTCAGGGAAAAAAAACTGACATTTTTTTAGAGGGAAACAAGTAAATGCTGCTGCTGCTGCTGATGATGATATAATAGAGCATTAAAATAGAGAAACGCGTGTCTGTGTGTGTGTGTGGTGGGGTATATAGCGGTCATTAAATAAGTTTATTAGACGGGTGGATAGATGGGTGAACATATGCTAAGCTAATGACAATGACGGCGGCGAACCTTGTTGCCGTTGATGAAGAGAGTGCAAAAGAATATTTCGCTGCTGCCAGTCTGGCGAGTTTTGTGGTAGTGAACTCTGCCACGTACGTGGACGACCTTACTGACTTGTTCGGAGAGAGAGAAAGAGAGAGAGGGGGAGGGAGAGAGAATCAAATGAGAATGGGAATGATGATGATGATGACGACGATATTTTC
The DNA here is from genome assembly GCA_027743785.1 of Sinhomidia bicolor. Lineage (NCBI taxonomy): Eukaryota > Metazoa > Arthropoda > Collembola > Entomobryomorpha > Entomobryidae > Sinhomidia > Sinhomidia bicolor. The sequence continues at coordinate 13,538 of JAHZMT010003250.1, forward strand.
TAGGATGAAGTTTTTTGAATGTAGGAAATTGTATGCAGATATTACTGCTACATACTACTGCTATTATTATTATTATTACGGCAGTAGAGAGCAAAGTTGGTTGTGAGCTGATTCTCTTGTACTTTTCTCCATCCAACAAGACCAGAGGGTGTAAATTTTTAATGACTCGTTTGTGTCTACAGGAAAATAGCCGGAGAAAAAGAAGGGAAAGTGGGGAAAGAGAGGGAAGACGAAATGATGATGCTGATGATGGTGTGTGTGTGTGTGTGTGCTGCCATATATACTACTGCTACTACTCAAGTTAGACTGCGGCAGTTAAAAAAAAACTGGCCATGAAGATACTCACGGAGAGAAGAGGGCAGAGTTTTTTTTTTAGCGGTGGAGAAAATATACTACTGAGCTGGTATGCATTTCTATGGCGTTGTTGTGTGTCTTGCTTTTTGATGGAAAGAGTCAAGGGAGCACGGAAAAGAGTGGAAGATGAGAGCAGTAAAAAAGGACATTAGAAGGAGAGGAAAAGGAGGAGATGAACGGGTAGATAGGCGCTGCTCCATTTGCTACCCCCAGCAAACAAGTTGCTAGGTTTGCTTGTACGCGTTCAAAAATGAGTAGGCATATCTGTTGTTGTAGCAGCAGTAGCGACGGCTACAAAGTCTGCTCCGTTCTGATGGCAATTTCCTCTTCCTTCATTCATCGTCGTCGTCGTCGTCGTCTTGGTCGTCCTTCTCATCGTCATTCTCCTCCTCATCGTCGTCGTCGTTTTTTAAAGGAAAAAGAAAAAAAAGCAACGTCGGTCGGTCCTTTTCTTTTCTCTTCTTCTGCTCAGCATTTCAGCAGCAGCAAAGCAAGCGAATGGAGAGACGAGGAGAAAGCAAGAAAAAAAATGACGGAACAGAGAGAACATCCATCCATCGCAAAACAGCTATTTTTTTTACTATTATGCTTTTCGCACACAAGGTGAGTTATCAAGAGAATTGACTTGACCGAGCAGCAGATGACTGCTCTCTTTTTTCCCATTTATTCCCAAAAACTTGGCTGCTTTTCTATTTTTTCTCTTTTTTAAAAAAATGCTTTTGCTGTCGCGATGTGCGAGTGTGTGTGTATTTTTGTGCTGTTTTTTTTGAATTTTGTAGGAAAGCAGTGACTGGTGGTGCCATGTCATCAGTACCACCAGCAGCACTGTTCACCACTGCCATTGGAATGGATGGATGGAAGGAAGAAGGGAGGCAGGGATGAGGAGTAGTTTTGAATTTCATCATGTTGGGTCAGGATCTTTGTGCTCCTCTGGGCATTGCATGCTGCCACCATCATCGTCATCATCATCATATGTGTGTTGAGAGAGAGAGAGAGTAAAAAAGTGGAGAAAGTAAAGTAAGACGAGAAGAGAGAAGGAATGTAATTCCCTAGAAAGAAACGAGATGATGTGAACGTAAAAGGCTTTCTCCTCCGTTTTTGTTCCTTTTTTTTAAAAAAAAGAAAAGAAAAAAGCTGGTGCTGTTTCTAGAGCGCCTTCCACAACCATTGCTACTCGTTTCTCTTTTTCTGCTTGCATTATGAATATGCAAAGCAAGCTATGTATAAACGTATGTGTGCACATGTGTACATAACATTATTATGCTATCTGAAGCCCCATACATTTTTTATCACATTGCAGTATTTTTTTCCAAAGAAAGGGAGGAAACATGGTTATATTATTATGGATCAACAAGATGGAGCAGGGAGACAGAAGCAGACAGGTACACACGTACCTTTGCATCCATCCATCCATCCATTCATATTTGCTCAACTACGCAGCCCACTCTTCACCACTGACGTACGTGGTCCTTGTCGACGCTGCAGAAGCAGAGCCCTGGTACGTACCCCAATTTCTTTTCTCTTTACATTCTACTATTCTTCTGAGAACCATGACTACTACCATCGCCAACACCGCAACTGTTTTTTTTTACTGCCACACAACAACAACAACAACAAGTATGGAAATGAGAATGATCATGTCGACACAGACATGCACACACACTTGCCAGGACAACAACAAGGCAAACAAAAAAATAAATAGAAGCAATGATCAAGCACAAGTGTCATTAATCTGGTGGTAGTGGTGGCGGAGGAGGAGGATTGGAGGTGGAGGAACAAGTGGAGAAAACCGCAAAGTTTATGAGGACAGATTGACCCGCAAAAGTGGTTTATTGCCTGGTTGAGTGGAAGTGGTGGTGGAGGAGGAGGATTGGAGGTGGAGGAACAAGTGGAGAAAACCGCAAAGTTTATGAGGACAGATTGACCCGCAAAAGTGGTTTATTGCCTGGTTGAGTGGAGGATGTGCAGGCGGAGAGAGGAGAATGGGAAGGAGCTGATGGCATAAAATATAATACGTAAATAGGTAGAACGACTCGCGTTACTGCTGTGAGGTGACGCGATGAGGACGACGATGATATCATTATTATTGTTATTATTATGCAAAGTGGATAAAAAGTGGCTTGATGGCTTTTCAAGATGATGTTGAGGATGATCGGAGTGGAGGGAGGGGATGGATGCGAGTTGAGTGTTTGTTTGGGATTAGGTCGATGAGAATGGAGACAGTGTCTCTACACACATTTGTTGTGGTGATGCTTTCTGCGCTTTCATCATCATCAACGGTAGCAGCAGCAGCATTTTATAGGATTTTGATCAAGTGGAGAAGACTGGGGAAAATTAATAATTAATTCATTACTTTCATTACCGCTGTTGCTGCTGCTACTATTTATTTATTTATTTGCCTGCTTACGTTAGCTTGTATTGTATGGTTGGATGGAGGAGGATGGAGATTAAGTGCTTTGCAATTTGTAAACATCATTAGCATTACTAATTAAATTCATCAAGAAGCATTTGAAACGGTGAGATNCATCCAGAAGCATTTGAAACGGTGAGATGAGCAGGCGAGAGGAAAAGAGAAATTTTAATTAGCTCTCTGTTTTTCATCATCCTTCTACGCTCATCTTTTTCTCCTCTCATTATAATTGTGCTCATTTGCTCAACATTTATTCAAAGAGGAGTACTCAGAGAGAGAGAGAGAGAAAGGGTCAAAGGAGAAGAAACAAGATGAAAAGGAGCAAAAGATGCTACAGAGAGACAACTTTGATGCTTTAAATTTATTTTTTTTTGCAAAATTAACAAGAGGAGTGAAATATAATTTAGGTAGTAATCATCGTCTTGATAAATCTCCTAGTTAACTTTTTCCTTTCGCTAAATTCACTGCTGCTGATTTAAATAAACTGGCTTCAGCTTCCAGGGGCAAGTTGATGCAGAAAGTGGTTTTTTTTTTCAAAAATGGTACACGAATGAGCAGGCTTGATGAGCAAGAGCGGGTGAACTTTTCTCAATTTCAAATGGGGAAAGTGAGAAGAGGGAGAAAGTGACGGGTGCACAAGAAATGTTAAGGGAAGCATTGTGTTTATGCATGCAACCCTTTCATTTTCCACACGTTCTCCACTTCTCTCTGCCAACTTGTCGAGCACACATTTTGTGAGCAGCGTTTGCAGAGCACATTGACACAATGCAAACACAGTTGGAATGGGTTTGGTTCCGGCAGAAAAAAAAGAGTAGAGAAGAAAAGATGAAAATAAGAGTTTGAGGCAAAAGCGATGCGGAGAGCAGCTTCAGAAACAGCACAACCAGAACCACAGAAACTTGAATATCTAATCTTTTCTTTCTCTTCCCTTGCACATGTATATCCACCCTGGCAGTTTGCTTGCACGCATTGTTTCCACAAGAAAATAAGAATAGCTTTAAAAAAAGAAGAAGAGAGAGAGAAAGAAAATAGCTAAGACAAGTTCTATTCTTCTTCAGAATTTTGTTGCTTCTCGTGCAGCTCGAGAAAAAAATGAATACCAGGAAGAAAGGAAGGATGACGGGAAGAAGGGAAAATATAATAAAATGAAATACATGCACACTCTTCGTCTCCAGATAATTTTTTCCACTTTTCATTGGAAAATGAGTAGAATGGCAAGAAGGAGAGAGGGAGAGAGCAAAACCAAAAGACCACTGCCACCGCCGTCACCACCACCACCACGAAGAAAGAAAGAAAAAAAAAGATAAAAGAAGAAAGAGAGGAGGAGGAGGAGGAGGAAAACGCGTGTTGGATTTTCTTCTTGCACTTTTACACTTTCTTCCCTGATAACTTGGCTTGTCTGCTGTAAAGTATTGTGGCAGTGGTTTTTGCGTTCCGTGAAAAAAAACTCCTTTTCTTCGTGGACTTCTTTTGGAATTTTGTAAAAGAGCACGAAAGAGAGAGAGAGAGAGAGATGGAGAGAGAGATGGAGAGAAGCCCGTCCATGATATAATAATGAAGAAGGAAAAGACAAAGGAAAGAGAAAGGAAGGAAAATATCTGCTGAAATATTAACGAGAAGATGATGATGGCATTATAATGAGAAAAAGGGAGAAAATAAGAGTAAAGTTGGTTGAGAGAACAGTGAAAGATATTATATTATTATTATGAAAGGAAGACGAAGAAGAGGAAAAAGAAAATACAAAGTTTTTTTGGACAGACTGCTGGATGGTTTCGTATTCACGATGATGCGATGATGATGGGATGCGGCTCACTTTAAAAGGATGCTATTTTTGATGATAAACAAAGGATTAGAGAGCATTTTGTAACGGGAGCAGTATCTTTGGCAAAAGAATAACAAGATGATGATGATGACGATGAGGATGATGATGTTGATGCAGTGTCGAGCCTAATTACTCGTGAAAAAGATCACAAGAGAAGATGAAAGGGAAAAAAGGAGGATAAAGAGAGGGAAAAGGCGACAATCTCATAATTATTACATGGTGAGCATCATATAATCATGATGATGATGATGAGGATGAGCGAAAAGCTTCTTTAAAAAAAATAAAATAAAAAGGCGAAAGGCAAAGTGATCGTCATCATCGTCAACATAGTTAGTTATAAGAGAGGTGATCAAAGAAAATAATGGGCTTGAAATATCACGCTGTAAATATGTTCCGCTGCTGTGCCATATACGAAGGGTTTTCAGAGATACATGACCGGACTTTCAGTGCGTGTCATTTCAACATGGTTTGACTTAGCGCATCCAAATTTTCAG